>PISW01012250.1:0-33958 GCA_004023785.1 Mungos mungo | reverse complement strand
AAAAAAAAAGGAAAAATAAATAAATAAATAAATAAATAAATAAATATTTTTAAAAAACATTCTGAGAAGATATACTATTTTTACATTATTTTTTATTGTTAAAATGATTGAAATTCTTCAGTGGAGGAGTTTGCCACACTCCTGGTTCAGTTCAGTGCTAATATTTGATAGGGATTTGACTCAAGAGTCATGCTCTGTAATTTCCAAAGGAGACAGGGAAATATGCCCATAAAAATTTTAGTAACATATGTAATTTTAGGGCCACCACGTGTGGCTACACATTTTAGGATTTCCATTCACATGGGTCTCCGTGAAGCCACCTGGTCCAGGGTCGTAGTGTGGTCCTGGTCTACCATGCAGTTAGCGGAAAGAATGGAAAACCGAAGTGTGGAACACCTAACACCTTCTGTGGGTGTCTTAGAGGATATGTTTGTAATGAATTCTTAAACTGGATACATAATTCTTTATCACTAGTAATAGTAAAAACAGGAAGAAAGTGTAGAGACAAATATTAAAAGGGTTTAGTTAACCAGAGACAGAGAGAAAGAGAGAGGTATGGGTGTAGATACAAATACATCCTCCCTCCCATCCTTTTATTCATGAGTCTGGATCTCATTGTTCAATAAGAAGTGCTTCAAAGCAAAGGTACAGTTATACTTTGTTAAAAATTGTATATCCCAGTGCTGTACTTTTCATTTCCATGACTTGTTTATTTTGTAACTGGAGGTTTGTACCTCTTGATCCTCTTTATCTATTTCACCCATTTCCCCACCCACCTCCCATCTGACAACCACTAGTAGGTTCTCTGTATTAAAGTCTGTTTTGTTGTTGTTTGTCTCTGTTTTTCTTCGTTCATTTATTTTGTTTCTTAAATTCCATATCTGGGTGAAATCGGATGGCATTTGTATTTTTCTGTCTGACTTACTTCACTTAGCATAATACCCTCTAGGTACAGCCATGTGGTTGCAAATGGTCCCATCTCACTAAGACTGCAATAAGGTTTTGTGTCAGATGGCGACTTACACTTATTGTGCTGAGCACTGAGTAATGTATAAATTTATTGAACCATTATGTTTATACCTGAAACTAACATAACAGTGTATGTTAATTATACTCCAATAAAAATTATACATCCAATAAAGAAATCATAATGTCTAAAAAATACCTGCAAATATATTACATAGGTACTTTTAAATGCACAAATATTGCAGATGCAACTTTTCTCATGTAACATAAATGTTATGCTCACTTAGTAGTTTTCTCTCACTGATGTAGCCACTCCTTCAAATAAACATCAATTGAGCATTGATTCTTGTTAACTCCTAGAAATAAAAATTGTCCTGAAGATGCTCACGGATATTCATGGTGGGTCCTAGGGCTCTTAAGAAAGCAGGACATAAACTGTAAATGTCATTGTGTAGAATCTAATATGTGGGTATTTAAGCCTCAAAAGTGAAAGAAAGAAGGAAAGAAAGGAAGAAAGAAAGAGAGGAAGGAAGAAGATCATCCCTAATTTCATGGAGTAAAATCATCTTCAGGTAGGAAAGAATTAAGACACATGAGTCAATTTGGGGTTTAAGTTGACCTTTCAACAAGACTTGTTTCAAGTAGGACTTTGATTTCCTACCAAATGTGTTTCATTTCAGCCAACAAGGAAGAATTTATCAAGCTCTTTGTGAGCCAAATACAAAGATATGACTGCTGAAAGCAGAGACCCTTTTCCATTCCTGGGTATGGTCAGTGATACCAGGCAGGGAAGAAGTGGCAGTTTGGGAATGAGCCCATTAAGTGCCCAAGCAGCAGGGGACACCTGGAGTCTCAGCAGTCCCAGGAAGAAAAGTTCATCCAGGAACTCATGGAAACAGGTGCACACTTGGGGGCTTGAGATCCTACTGAATTTAGTGGGAAAGGATAATAATATTAAAAGCAGTCCCATAATAACAAGAAGAAAAGGTTACATAAAGGAACTTTATTGTCCCTCAATCACTTACAAAAATGATAAGCCTATTTATGCTTAGCAAAATAAAAGGTCTTCCTTTCTTTATAATATTATGTAAACTCAGTTTTTCCATTTTTTAACCCAGTTTGTATGATAATAATAAAGAAGGCATTATTTTGTAGTTGAATCTGGGGAAAGTGTTTTGTCGGATGCCCTCAACTGTGGGTTGGAGTGAAGAGAACCACCCCCAAGGTAATCACACATAAAAGCTTATGTATGCCCTTGAGCTTTCCTTCTAGGTCATTCTCCTAGAATAATTAGTAGTTATTCAGGTTCCAGGATTTAAGATACATACCCTCTCTTAAAATAGGGAAGGAAACACAGAAAAAAGATATTAGGGCTAATATCTGTGGAAGTTTTCTTACCCCTTAAAGAGGGTTTTGAATTTTTAATTTTGGAGGAAAGCATGTCTACCTTGAATTGTCTAAAAGATTCAGTTAATTAAATTTGATATTTTGAGTGTGGAGTCAGGCTGTACTACTTACTACTAGTGGGTGTGATCACAGGCAAGTCACCTCAGCTCCTTGTTTTTTAATTTCCTGATCTGCAAAATAAGAGAGTTAGGTCTATCTTGTAGTGCTGTGGCACAGATTCAATAAAGAATGTACACTGATAATAAAACGCTCCATTCATGGTAACTTTTATGATTCAGTGACCGAAGAAGACTAGTCCTTATGAACTACATTCTGTTATGGGGAATTAATGCTTCATGTTTGGTAACTAACTGAAATGCTCAGATTTCTAAAGTTTATAGACAAATCAGGAAAAGACGTTTATTATTCTATATCCAGCAAATATATACATACAAAAAGAAAGAAAAACAAAAACACAAGACTGAGTGCCTATGTAAGCCAATAAAAATCTTCGCCTTAAAAACTTCCAAGGCTGTTTAAATTCTTCCTAGGTTTGTCATCTGACCTCTAGATCATTTGATTGCACCTGAACAGGAGGAAAGGTGATAGAATCTAAACTCCTCCCCTCTGTAATGTACAAGTTGCAAAACTGGTCTGAAGCCTGGTTGGGAGGCCACACGTACACGGACCCTGGAATTGGCTATTTGCTATGAAATTGTATCTTACAGATCCTCTGTCTTACAGAGGGATAATGAAAAGCTGAGGGCAATTAACAACGGAAAACTAACTATGAAGGCCAGAGAGCCTCTTTGGTATCCTAGGGGCCCCCTTTCTCTTGTAGTGAGAGGCAGAAAAAGCTAAAAAACAAACTCAGAATTAAATAGAGTTCCTAGCTTCAAAGATAATTGAATATATAACCCAAGAAGGTCTATTATGCCAATGTCAAGGCCCTGATAGGGAAGCCCAGGAATCCTGACTCACAGGATAGGGATATTAGCATATTTTCTGAAGATTTTTCCTCCACAGACTTATCTAAATCCTCAGAGCCTACAAAGGTGGCCAACCCCTTCTCACTAAGAGCTAATACAATCTTCATGGAGGAAGACATTCCAGAGACCTCTTCTCCACAGTGCAATTGGGCCCAAACCACCAAGTTAATATGTATGTGGAGACAGCCAGGTTCATGTTTAGCCTCATAAGGGAGGACAGAGCCTGTCCTCCATAGGAGCTGTGAGTGTTAGTCAGCATTTTCCACATAGAACTGGGGATACCTCAGTTTTGGATCTTGTGAAAATTTTATCAAAGGGGCTGGAACATAAGACTGAATAAGGTAGAGTTTACTGAGTTGGGGTAACTCTCTTAAGATACTGGGTTTAGCTCCCTTCCGAGAAATTCAGGTGACAATACAAACTCCTTGCAAGGGTGGCTGAAGAAAGCAATGGTTTATGCTGAGCTAAGTTGAAATTCTTGAGTTTCTGTAGCATATGGTGAACAGAAAGAATGAAAAGCTCAGGCAATGGGCACACTTGAGCAGACATATCATGGGAGGCTGAAAAACCCACCAGAGGATTTTGTTCCACGGAAGTTCCATAGATCAGGCAATTTGCCAAGGCCATCAGGTATATGTCAGCGAGAGAAGCATCTATCCATCACTCAGAAGTTTAGTGGTGGCTCTCCTCTGACTGTAGAGGAGGTAAGAGAACTTGGCTCATTGACAGGAGGGGACAAAGACACGCAGTAGTGCTTAACCACCAATGCTTCACAATGGTTCACGATGATTGTAATAATGGGCAAAGCTGATGTGGCATCCAAGATGACTTGACCCGAAGGGGTGTAGAGATGATTAGTAGAACAGTATCCCTTGAGACAAAACAGAAGCAGAGAAAAAATTCTACGCTGCTCTATGTCTCTAGTCAAAAGAAAGCAAGAATGGATAAAACAGATGGCTGCAGATGGTCTTAATAAAAATTCGCAATTCCTTGCTCGGTTTCTAGACCTGTGTCAGATACCAAACCTGGAGTCCGTTTCAGTGTATATATATCTATATATATAGGTATATATATAGATAAGTATATATTCATTCAGAAGATAGAAACTACACTATGACCTTTTAACTAATTTTTTAAATTTAATGTTATTTATTTTTTCAGAGAGAGGGAGACACAGAGCAAGAACAAAACAGGGTCAGAGAGAGATGGAGACACAGAATCCCAACCAGGCTCCACATTCTGAGCTGTCCACACAGAGCCTGATATAGGGCTAGAACTCACGCACTGGGAGATCATGACCTGAACTGAAGTCAGACACTTAACTGATTGAGCCATCCAGGGACCTCTACACTGATTTAAACAAGGGAAGTTCAGAGCAAAAATTGATCAAGCCATGACAGAAGAGTCACTGTAAGATATAAATAGATCTTGGGGCTGAGGGAGAGTAACCAAGGCAGGACGCGCATGTATAGGAATTTAGACTTCACCGGAGACAGGATAGTTGCAGTCCGCAACTAGTTGCCGTGAAAAATTCTCCAACACTCCAGATCAGAGTTGGTCCACAGTCACTGGACAAGCAGGAAGCAGCCCCTTGGGTCACAAGCAACCAGTGGACATGCACAGGGTACAAGAGAAAACTACTTTCAAAAGGGAGCTAAAAGTTTATGGGCTTCCGTGTGTCTTTTTTATTTTTTTCCTGTAAGTTCTGAAGTGCTTTCAAAAGGATCCATCCCATACAGCAGTCCTCATAGACTGCTATAATGGACACTTAAGTTTCTAAGGTGCTCGCTTCATCTGGCATTCCATCACCATCAACCACAATGTGATTACTTGTGATGTCATCACATGCAGTGAGTTACTAGCATCCCACTTCCCATTAGCAATGTCGTCAACACTGCACTGAAGACCAGGGGATGACCGATCTGATTCCCGAATCCTACCTTTCTGGAGCCATTTCCAGTCTGTCTCAGTCCGGGTCCAATAGAGAGACAGAAACCACACCATGATTTTAAAAGGGTAAGTACACTATTAAGAATTATCAGGCTATGGTAAAGAAATAAGGATAAGTTGTAAGGGTACTCTGGGGCTGGGGGGAAATAGCCAAGGAAGCACAGACTTCTATTGAGGGAAGCCTGGGGTTCAGAAGTGATGGTTGCAACCTACTGAGTGGCAGAGAAAGGTGCTGGTTTTTCTAGATCAGACCTGGTTAGTTTCTGGACAAGCAGGGAGACAATCATTGTGGGGGAAGGGTGTCCACAGTGGCCGGTGCAAATGGGATGCCTGGAGAGCATAGTGTCCATGTCAAGAAGTCCACACCATTGTCAGGGATACCAGACCTGGAGTCCTCTCCCTCTGGGGGAGCAGTAGAGGCCGGCAGAAGGAGGTGCTGGTGCAGGCAAGGGTCTTGGAGGGCACAGTATCTGTATTGAGAGGGCCATGGGAAGATTATCGGGCTAGGCTGGGCTGCGTATTCTGGGAGCAAGGCTGGATCGACACCACTGACCACGTCCCTGACGTCCCTGACTGACAGCACAGCAGCCAGAATGAGAGAAGAAGGTCCTTCTTTCTGTAATATTCCTCTAGCACCCGCCATCAAGAAAGCTTAGCATTTTGCTCACTAGAAAGGATAGAAAGGTGAAATCCTTAAAAGCATTTCATCCATTATCATAGAGTTAGTACTGCTGGGTAAATTTGGAGGGGAGATGTAATAAATTGATATTACCTAAATATTGACACCACTGAATAAAGAAGTAATTTGTCTCCAGGAAGAAGCACCCTGAACTACCTCAGCACATATATACTCAAATTCTCCTTGCTCTTTCCCAAAGGACGGATGGCCATTTGCTTGGGTGATGGTGCACTGGGGAAAGAGAAATACCAATACATTTTGAAAATTATTGGAACAGGGTCTGCTATTTGATATTGATACTGTGACGGTTAATTTTATGGGTCAACTTGGCTAGGCCATGGTGCCCAGATGCTTGTTGTAATGCCAGACTAGATGTTGTGGTGAAGATATTTTTCAGGCGTGGCTAACACTTAAACTTAATAGACTTTGAGTAAAGCAGATTACTCTCTGTAATTCTGAGTGGGCCTCATCCAATCAGTTGCAGGGGTTAAGAATGAAGACTAAGGTCCTCTTCAGGAAAAAGGAATTCTGCATCCAGACTGCCTTTGGACTTGACTTACTGTATCAACTCTTCCTTGGGTCTCCAGACTGCCAGCCTGCCTTGCAGATGTGCCTGTTCCTACAATCACATGAGCCAGTTCCTTAAAATCTGTCTTTATATGCCCCCCCCCACACTATTAGTTTTGTTTCCCTGAAAAACCTTGATGAATACAGGTACCTAGAAACCAGGTGTCATTATAACCCACTGCAGAGTGGATGCAAAAGCAAACAAGCTATTAAATGGATTCATTGCCACAATATGGCCTAAAATCAGTATACTGCGTCTGTCCACTGACCCTGTGGTTATATCTCCAATTGCTGAATATGTAATTGAGATTGAATTTCTTGGCATTTGAAGTAACACTTGGCCTATGAGGGTAAGAAATATGATAGTAGGCCAAGTAAAAACCTCTGAAACTGCCCCATCCTCACCCCTAATCAAGATAGAAACAGCATTGTATCCCAAGGAGGATGGAATGGATTCATATCAGCCTTAAGCATCTCAAGGATGCAGTGATGGCGGCCACTACCATGTCTCCATGTGTCCAGCCAGTCTGGCCTCTGCTGAAACCAGACACTAGATTCTGGAGAAGGATGGGAAGTCACTGCAGGCACAACCAAGTAAGATCCCCAGTTGCAGCTAATACGCTAAACATGGCATCTTAATTAGAGCAGATTAATTATGACCTTAGGTGCGTGGTATATGGCCATTAACATGAAAGATGAATTCTTTTCTATTCTAATCAAGAAAAAGGACCAGAATCAGTTCACGTGAAATGGAGAACTATACACTTTCGAGTTTTGTCATTGTGCTATGTTAACTCTTTTGCTATCTGACATTAATACAGTCCAAAGAGATCTGAACATTCTGGATGTTCCACAAAACATCACATTCATTCATCACAGTGACGACATTGTTCTGATATGGCAGGTGAGCAAGGGGTGGCTAGCACTGTGGAAGTCTTGATAAAGTAAGTGCATATACTCCAGTGGGTGGGCCATACATCCTCTGATAATTCAGGGACCTGCCATTTCAGTAAAGTTTTTAAAACCCCAGTGGTCAGGCATCTCCCAGAACATCTCCTCCAAAGCAAAAGACAAATTTATGCCTCTTGCATCTTTCTGTAAAGATGAAAACACAATGTCGGGTGGGCTTCTTTGGGTTTGGAAGGCAGCAAATTCCACTGTCTAGAAATACTGCCTTTATACTGGTGTCATGAAAATTTGTCTGCTTTGAGTGGGGCCTAGAATAGGGAAGGACTCTGCAGCAGATCTGGGCTGTGTGCAAGCAGCTCTTCCACTTGAACCATAAAATTTGGCATCTCCTATGGTGATGGAGGCATCAGTGGTGGGAACATTGTAGTATAGAGTTTGTGGCAAGCTCTAGTGAAAGGGTCACAATGCAGGCCCTTCGGCTTCTAGAGCAAAGACCCTGATCCACAGCAAAGAATTAAGCCCTTTCTGGAAAACTGCTTCTGATATGCTGTTGGGTCCTGATAGATTGGAATAATTGACTACAGGATACTAAGTGACCAGGCATTCAGACTGCCCATAATGACCTTGGAACTCTGATAGACTCACTGGGTTATAAAGTTGGACGGTCTTAGTAACAATCCATCCTAAGATAGAAGTGTTACACCTGGGGTCATACATAAACAGAACCAAAGGGCACAAGTACATCGCACAATCAAGTATCCCAACTCCCACCCCACCCCCGCCCCGTTCTGCAAAGAACTCCGCAGGAGTTACTCCCGAGGGGGAAGTGGACAGCGGGTGGAAACACACATGTACCACTTAGCAGTCCCTTCAAGAGAAAACTTCTTGTCCGGCTACAGTTGCAAAGATTGAAGCCAATTGACAGCTTCCATTTCAGTGCCTTCAGGATTTACTATGGTTTAACTGAAATCTTGCTTTTTCCAGGCAACCCCAAGCCTAAGCACAATGAAGATATGTTATGGACTGAGTGTTTGTGACCCCCTCTCGCTAATTTATATATTGGAGACCTAACCTCTAAGGTGATAGTACTGTGGTCTAAATATCTGTATCCCTGCCAAATTCATATGTTGAAATACTAATGCCCAATGTAATGGTAATGGGAGGTGGGGGGGCCTTTGGGCAGTGAAGGGAGGTTCTTTGGTCATGACGGTGGAGCTCTCATGAATGGAATTAGTGTTCTTATAATTGACAGCACATGAGTTCCCTAGCCCTTTCTGCCATGTGAGGACACAGCATGAAGTCTGTGACCCAGAAGAGGACCCCCACCTGACATGCTGGCTTCTTAATCTCAGGCTTCCAGTCTCCAGCACTGTGAGAAAAAATAAATTTCTGTTGTTTATAAGCTTTCCGGTCTATGGTATTTTGTGATACCAGCAGCCTGAGCAGCCTAAGACAGGTGGTATTTGGAGATGGGGACTTTGACCTCAATTAGGGTGAAATCAGGTCATGACCTTGGGGCCCTGGTAATGTGATTAGTGGCCTTACAGAAGGGGAAGAGAGAGAACTCTCCTTTTCTCCTTAGGAACATGGCGAAAAAGCCACGTGAGAACACAGAGAGAAAGCAGCCAGCCATCTGCAAGCCAGGAAGGAGTTCTTACCAGGAACTGAACCCTGTCTAACTTTGATCTCGGACTCCCCAGCCTCTGGAACCACGAGAAAATCAGTGTCTGTTTGAGTCTCCTGGTCTATGACAGTGTGTTATGGCCACCCAAGCGGATAGAATCCGTGTATGGCCATTAAGACCCAATCAGGACTCTTTTATCAGTCCTCGCTCCAGAGCTCTTCATCAGGCTGATTAAGACTTCATCAGGTCCGCATTACAGTCTTAGGCCCTCCCCTTATTCGTAGCCATTTAAAGGATTTGTGGTCCGACATTTTTTTAAGTATAAGCAAATACTAGCATATATAGTTAATTCCTCTCCTTCCTTTTGTAGATAAATGGTAATGTTCTATATATGCTTTCTCCTTTTTGCTGTTTACCCTTAACAGTATATTCTAAAGAAACCTTTATTGTAATATATAGAGAACTTTATTCCTTTTTGGACATCTTCTTGGTACTCTATTATATGAAGGTGCTATAGCTTGTTCATCGAACCCCCCTTGATAACCCTGGCTTGTTTTCAGCATTTTATTGTCAGTTCACCTTTAGAAAGGAGCCTCAGAAATGTGACTGCTAAGTCAAAGAGCAAATACATATGCATTTTGCCAGATATTTTTATTTTTATAAATGTTTTTAATGTTTATTTATTTTTGAGAGACAGAGAGAGACAGAGCATGAGCAGAGGAGGGGCAAAGAGAGAGGGAGACACAGAAACTGAAGCAGGCTCCAGGCTCTGAGCTGTCAACACAAAGCCCAATGCGGGCTTGAACTCACAAACCGCGAGATCATGACCTGAGCCGTAGACAGACGCTCAACCAACTGGGCCACCCAGGCACCTGTGTATTTTACTACGTATTAACTGGCATTCACATTTTTGTTATCCATGAAGCCTATTTTTACTCCTAAATCTGCCATTTTCCTTCAAGGCATCTCACTCCATCTAGTCAAACAAGTCAGACATTTGGAAATTTCTCCCAACCTTCCTTTATTTCCTGTCTCCATAAAGTAGACATAAAATTAAAATAATCTTGCCTTCTAGAGGTTGGGTTCTGATTTCTTTTTTTTAGAGAGAGAAAGAGAGCATGTGAGCAGAGAAGGGAGGCAAAGGGAGAGAAAATCTTTTCCTTTTTTTTGAGAAAGAGAGAGAGTAGGAGAGGGGCAGAGAGAGAAAGAGAGAGAGAGAAAGAATCCCAAGCAGACTCTGTGCTATCAGCACAGATCCCAATGTGGGGCTTGAACCCACAAACTATGAGACTATGACCTGAGCCAAAACCCAGAGAGGTTTTGGCCACCCGGGAACTCCAGGTTCTGACTTCTAATCCCCAAATCCATGGCTTTAATTCAAACTCTTGTGAACTCCTTGGACAAGCTCTCTTACACATATCATGGGTATGTTGAGGCACATAAACTAAAGACTGAATAGATAGTTACTAGAGAAAGGGTTTTCTAGATAGAGCAAAAGCATATCCTAAGCTACATAAAGCATTTCTTAAGAGTAGGAACTGAAATAAATAAATAAATTAGAAACACAAAGAGTAAAAGAAAATAAACTGCAGAGAAAGACAGAAGGCAGAACATGCAAGGTATGTAGGCTAGATTAAAAGTTTTTTTTATTATTACAAAGGATTCCTTATTTTATTCTAAACAGGACAAAACCTGTGGGCAGAAAAAGCTCCCAGAGGTGCATTTGAAATTCGAAGATAGTAAGCACTAGGTGGGAAATAAAGTTGAGTGGAAAGGACGGTTTGATGACATATGTCTCTGAGTTGTCTGCTAATGACATAATTTGGAATCACCAGCTTATAGGAGAGTGTCTCAGTATGTTCTGAGTGGGGGGAGGCCTAGATAAAGCCTTCAGGTCCAGCAACACTCACAGGAAGAGGAAGAGCAGCACGCAAAGGTATAATCTAGAAATAGCAGTACATTTGTGGGCATTAAGAGGAAGCCAGGGAAGGAATAGTTAGAGAGAATGTTTGGTTGTGAGATTGCTTCTTGAAGTTGGGTTAAATGAAGCCATAGAACATATGATCATGAGACTGAGCAACAGAGCCCTCAGTAACTTCTATGAGGTCACTGCAAAGTGGTGCAAGTTGAAGCCTCCAGTTGGTCAAGAAAAGAATAGAAGCGTTGCCAAGCACCTAGGTGGCTCAGTCAGTTGAGTGTCTGACTTCAGTTCAAGTCATGATCTCCAACTTTGTGAGTTCAAGCCCTGCATCTGGTTTGCTGTTCTCAGTGCAGGGCCTGCTTTGGATCCTCTGTCTCCCTCTCTCTCTGCCCCTCCCCCATGTGCTCTGTCTCTCTCTCTCAAAAAAAAAATTAAATGTTAAAAAAAAGAAGGTAAGAAAGTTGAGACAGTTTTTGCTTCAAAGGCCTGGGTGCAGTAAAGGGAAGTCTTTTAAAGGTGGGAAAATATATTGAATGCAGATGGGAACAGAACAAGAGGGTTTATGGCCATGAGAAGGAGGGGAATAAGGAACCAAGGCCCTGAGAAGGCCAGGGGGAATCAGGTCTATACTGGGGAGTTGGCCAGCCATAGGAGAAGGGTCACTCCACCAGATGGAACAGGAGACAAGGAGATGAGGACAGGAGCAGATGGGCGTACTGACCTAATGAGAAGATGACCCAAGAGTGCCCGTCTGACGGTGTCTATTTCCCCAACTAAATTTGAAGAGAGGTTGCCAGATGAAGGTGATAGTGATGGGAATAGGAAGTTCGAGGCTAGAGAGTCCACAAAACAGATACCAGAGAATTTGAAAGTGAGCTTATAAGAGGAATGTGGTATTATGGTCGCACAACATTGACAGCTCATTTTAACTTGTCAGTTGGCTTTACCATCTTTCTGGATTTAACGTCCTCACTTGTAAATGAATCCAAATTGAATTCTGCAAGAGTTTGGTCTGAATTAACCAAATGATGGTTTCAATTCTCCACTTGTGTCTTAGTCTGGATCTCTGACTAAGATCAGAGTCTGGATCTCTTGAGAGCCTGAAGCAGAGGGTGTATGTGCTCTTATTATATTAAGGAGTACAATCCCAGGGAAGGAGGGTCAAGGACAAAGAGAGTCAAGCAAGGAAGGTGGAAAATCCAAAGTGGAGATAGTGTTTACCAGTTGCTGCAAAATGCTACTAATTGCTGCATACAAAGACTGGGCTCTTAAGAATTCAGACATGCTGTATGTCAGGACTGCCCACTTGGCAAGGAAGGGGGTAGGAAGGAGAAAGATTTTATCTACTGGCTATGATCTATGAAATTATAGTTTCATCCCCTGTATTTCCAGGTTCCATATGTCTGGGTGCATGTGGACCCCTAGTAGGGATGTGCAAAGGTGGGAGGAGAGATGTGCAAGGTAGGGCTGGAGGTGAAGTGCTTTCACTTTTGGCCTGTGTGAACTTGGTCAGAGCTCTTACAGAGCTGGCCTGCCCATCTATGCCTAATGAGCTGGACTAAGAGCAGATATGTCCAAGGAAATATCTTATGTAACTTACAAGTCACAAGTTGGCTTACTGATTTGACTAAAGTTAAGTAACGTTTTAGAAATACAGACAACGGGGCACCTAGGTAGCTCATTTGCTTAAGCTTCTGACCTCAGCTTAGGTCATGATCTTGTGGTTTGTGAGTTCAAGCCCCTCATCTGGCTCTATGCTGACAGCTCAGAGCCTGGAGCCTGCTTCGGAATCTGTGTCTCCCTCTCTTTCTACCCCTCCCCCATGCATATTCTTTCTCTCTCTCAAAAATAAATAAACATTAAAAAAAAAAAGGAAGACAAAGAAATACAGACAACAATGGAAACGAACTAGTTGTTTTTAAAGTTGTTAATAGAAGTCCTTTAACCTGGGTGGTGATCTGATCTGAGAATTTAATATGCTTCCCATATGGCAGGACAAGTTCAGATTTGCTTTGGGCAGACATAGACAGGAAACAGTTTTAAAATTATTATTTTAACAAGGCAGAAGAATTTCATGGATTTTGAATGCTGACTTTTCCCCTTTAATCAGAACGTTTCACTGTCCTGGCATCTCGTGTCCACTTCAGAAGGACATTTATAAGGAGTTGCTTTATCTGTTTCTCAGGAGCAGCACTACCTACATTTTGTGGTGGGGCAATTTCTAGTTGTGAGGGACTACTCCCTGGCATTTGGGGAGAACTGAAAACACTTGCCCATTTTCAAACGTTCTCCAGCACCCCAGCCTTTGAAAACCACTGCTGGAGGGGCTGACGATGAGCCGCTACCTTCAGGATGAAGAAACCAGGGGTTAGAGAAGCTGGGTAGCAAGGTTACACTACAGACAAGCAGCAGTTTTAGTCCTCCATAAACGTGCTTTCCTAACTTCCCTCTGCAGAGGGTGTTTAAGTGAGCAGCAAGGTACTTAAGTGAGCGCGTTTGTAATAGGACGCAATTTGTAAAGTATTTTCACAGAGCTGTGTTTCATAAGGTGAGGTTCACTTGTCAGATGGCCATGCTAACAAAGATAGAATAATAGGTCAGAGAGAAGTGACAAACGACAAAGACCATGAGGAGTTTGAGAAAAGATCATAGGAAGAAATTATAAATAAACTAGGCAATTCAGCCTATAAATTGGAATGAGGATTTGATACTGGCCTTCGAGCATGTGAAGGATTTTTGCACAGAAAATGGTGTGAATATGCGACATGCTATATGGTCAGAGATGCTGCGAGTTAATGGTGTTTGCATCGGGATAGAGTTTGTAAGGAGCTTGAAAGCTTACCAAGCACTTTCATATACATTATCTCATCTAAACAATTTTTATAGCTTTGAATTGAGTTTGGAGAGGTAATGTTGTATGTGCTTGTTATATACGTATGTAAAGATGAGGGAAAGCAAACATTACTGATAAGAATCAGAGAAAGGACTATTGAATATTAACATATATGATGATTTGGTTTTAATTAGATAGGAAGATGGGAGTTCTTATAGGCTGGCCCATGCCTGACCGTCAGATGTCTAAGAAATTCAGGGAACTGGTTAATTTTAATGGAAGGTCTATGTATGTATTACAAGACCAGGCTAACCGAATAAACCAACAGACCACCAATCAAAATGAAATCAAATTCAAAGAGAAAATACATATCCATGACATGTTACAGATTGTCATTGTAAACAGACCTTAAAATAGGAAAAGTTGGGAACCAGGATTATCAGGAATGCATGAGGCACAATGCAAAGATAGGACAAAAAAGATGATGTAAGAGAAAACTCTGGAAAAAAGGAAGAGTTCTGAGAAGAACTCCTTATGTGAAAAAAAATTGCATGCAAGCTACAACCATCTAATTTATTATCCACAAGGAACTGTTCATCCTATTGCCTATGTGTGTAACCCCACATTACTAGAAATGACATAAGAGGTAAGAATAATTGACTATGTATGGTGAATCAATATGTGTTTTCATAGTTACATTTTCTGACCGACTTTTACATCCAGGAGTTATCTCCCGTGAGGGCGCTATTATCCCTTCCTCTGTGACATTATTTATTCAATAAATAGCACACCCACTGTGTGCCAGACACTTTTTAGGCACTGGAGATACAGTAGAGAACAGAACAAACGTATTTTTGCTCTCATGGATATTACGTTCTTGGATGTGTGCAGGGAGTGGGGAGGGGGGGAACAACAGAGGAACGAAATAAAGAAGGAACATTTGACGTTGCAGTGTGTCAAAGGTGGTAGGAGTTACGGAGATGGTAAAACAGGCAAGGAGGGTAGGGACTGTTGGGGCGTCAATTAAAAAAATAATATTTGGGGGCACCTGGGTGGCTCAGTCGGTTAAGCGTCCAGCTTCAGCTCAGGTCATGATCTCACGGTTCATGGGTTCGAGCCCTGCATTGGGCTCTGTGCTGACAGCTAGCTCAGAGCCTGGAGCCTGCTTCACATTCTGTGTCTCCCTCTCTCTCTGACCCTCCCCTATTCCCACTGTTTCTCTCTGTCTCTCAAAAATAAATAAAGAACATAAAAAAAATATTTGTTGCTCAGGATAAAATAATAAGTGAAAAGGTCTGAAACTGCATATAGGTATGTTGCCTATTTTTATGTAAAAAACACATTTACTACAATATGCACAGAAAAGAGAATCAAGGGGAGCATTCCTAAATATTAAAGCAATTATCTTCTCAGTTGATGAAATAAGGAGTGATTTTTAAGGTGCTTTTCTTTACATTTTGCCATTTTGTTAGTTTTTTCTGTTAGCATGTAATATTTTTATAAATCAAAAGCGGTACAAAGTTATAATTATTTTTTAAAATATGGTTTTCATTTCCACTAAGTAGAATGGTTCATACCCAGTATAATAAATTTGTGTTATATGTATCAAAGAATCATTTTCTAGAGAAATAAAATAAAACCTTCTTGAAATGCCTAATAATATCTCATCATTATCCACTGTTCTTTCTACTAAAATGTTATCAGTTTTTAAAGATCTGGACCCTCTGCCCTGGTTTCTCTCCCCTCATTCACTTACTTTTAGATCACTCATAAGATGCTTAGCATCTATTGTCTTGTATTAGTAACCTCCCTTCAAGAGGCAGTGGCTTAGACTCTGGAAAACAGTATGGAGATTCCTCAAGAAATTAAATAATAGAACTACCCTACAACCCAGCAATTGCACTACTACGTATTTATCCCAGGGATACAGGTGTGCTGTTTTGAAGGGGCACATGCACCCCAATGTTTATAGCAGCACTATCAACAATAGCTGAAGTATGGAAACAGCCCAAATGTCCATTGACTGATGAATAGATAAAGAAGATGTGATGTGTGTGTGTGTGTGTATGCACAATGGAATATTACTCAGCCATCACAAAGAATGAAATCTTGCCATTTGCAACTACATGGTTAGAACTAGAGGGTATTATGCTAAGCAAAAGTAGTCAGAGAAAGACAAATATCACATGACTTTACTCATATGAGGAATTTAAGATATAAAACAGATGAACATAAGGGAAGGGAAACAAAAATAATATAAAAACAGAGAGGGGGACAAAACATAAGAGACTCTTAAATACAGAGAACAACCTGAGGGTTCCTGGAGAGGTTATGGTTGGGGAGATGGGCCAAATGGGCAAGGGGTATTAGGAAGGACACTTGTTAGGGTGAGCACTGGGTGTTATATGTAGGGGATGAATCACCAGAATCTATTCCTGAAATTAGTATAGCACTCTATGATAACTAACTTGGATGTAAATTAAAAAAAAAAAAAAGAGGCAGTGGCTGAGAACTCAGATTCCACAGACAGGCAACTTGGGATTGAAATCCACCTTGCTACTCACTAGTTGTGTGACTTTGGCCAATGGGCTATATCTTCCTGTGCTGCCACTTCCTCACAGAAAACAGGATGTAGGGGCACCTGGGTGGCTCAGTTGGTTAAGTATCTGACTCTTGGTTTTGGCTCAGGTCATGATCTCATGGTTCATGAGTTCAAGCCCCTCATGGGGCTCTGCACTGACAGCACAAAGCCTGCTTGGGTTTCTCTCTCTCTCTCTCTCTCTCTCTCTCTCTCTCTCTCTCTGCCCTTGTCCTGCTTGCTCTCATTCTGTCTGTCTCTCTTAAAATAAATAAAGTTAAGAAAAAAGAAAACAGGATGTGCATAATTCCTATCTCGTAGGTTAATATGAAGAACAGTAATAGTAATAGTGCTTAGGACAATGATCAGTATATATGAAATGTTAGTCATTATTATTTAATTTTCCAGAAGATGAGGACCACATTTGATATTTCTCTATATTAGCTCTAAGCACAGTGCTTCAGAAATGCGTCCTATCCATCTTGTGTCCCTAGGGCCTAACATGTGGGGAACAGGCGAGCTTTGGTGTGGGGCAGGAGACAATAAAATGTCAAGCAGTTTTATCTGTTATGTTTGTAATCCACTCTGTCATTCTTCAAGGTAAACAGCAGGTACAAAAGCTGAGGCTCCAAGAATTTAAACAACTTGCCCAGGATCACACTGCTGTTAAGTGCAAATTAAATCCATGTTTGTTTGACTCTATTCATTGTACTATGTGTTGGAAATAAACATAAATAAATGGATGAGTGAATTTGAGAAGGATCTGGAATCGTCTTTTGAGCTCCTCCTGTGTTTATTTATTTACCGCTGTATTCCCAGAACTTAGCACAGCGCCTGCTTCACAGGAAGAGCTCAATAAATATTTATTGTTAAATGAATGAATAAATAAATGAAGAAAAGGACAAAGGAACAAATCAAGGAATGTATAGGCAAAATGCCCTTTCAAAACATTGTTTTCAGCCTTAATATCCAGTCTCCTACATTCAGTATGTGACAGATTCATGATAAACGCATCTATTCAGTACCTAGAGAAAGTGGAGGAAGTAATTCATTCCCTATTTGCTACATGTACAAATACAGACCAACTGGTACAGAGTCACCCGTGGTTTTATTTTTATAAAATGAAGAAGTAATAAGTCTCCAGCTGAGCAACCAGAAGCTTCCTTTGTTTGGCTGTGGGTTCACATGAAACAGGCAAAGGAATCCTGGTAAATGCGTATGGTGCATCCCCAACATATCTTCTCTTTCGATTCAATGAACTTTGGGAAAACATTTTTGTTCATATTTTAGATTATTGTATATCTCCCTCCACCCCCGAAAATCAATCTCAACCTGGCAAAAATCTAAAGGGACTCCTGGAGGGACTATTACAGATACTTCTTTTGATTCAAATTAGCCCCCCACTTCCTCTTAATATAAGCATGGGAGACACACCATAAGTTTAAGATAAAATATATATTTATAATAACATGTCAACATTATAAAAACACATTAATATACCTGCAGGGTCCATTGAAAAACTGCTATAAAAATCAGCTGTAAAAATAGTTTTCATTTAGATGAATAATAGCAGATAGTTCTGGAATGAGCCAATACATGTTTTTGCAAAGAAAGTTTATATCCCATTGGTGTTTATAAAACATTTCTCAATGTATAAAAATATGCTTTCTTGCATGATTTTAGAGTTTATAAAAAACTCATGGTGGAAATGGCATAACAGTATTATGTTTTATATGCATACATTCTCTCCACCCACACATACAAATCTTCAACATTAGAATTAATTTTGGAATAGGGAGGTTGCTTTGAGATAATCAAATAACTATAATATGCAAATACTATAGAGCAAAAATATAAACAAGATGAGTGTTAGTCACAGATGATTTTGAAAATTTGAGAGCTATTATTAATGCACAGTATTGAACAATAAATCTTTCTCAGTGGTCAAATTAGAACCTTCCTACAAATGAGAAAATACTAATGTTGGTATTATTATTTCTGTTACCATATGTTTCTGGGTGTATAGTTATACAAAACACAGTTATAATCCTATAACATGGTTTCTTTATTTTGCCATAGTGGATAGTGAAAACTATCTGAAGCTTTTCATAAGCCTAAAATTCTATTTTACGAAAATAAAACTCTTTTTCCTCATGTAATTTTCATTACTGAATTAGATTATTGGCAACAGATTTTATTGTGATAATGAAATCTTTTAAACTTTATAATAAAAGGGGAATAGTGACAGATACATTATTATTAATTATTAATACAAATATACAGGCACCTCGACATACCTGTAGGCTATTATTGTATGGTAAATATTTGCATCCTTTGCACGCACTTTGGTACAAAAAGGTAGACCTCGTGTTAAGAGTGATGCATGGCATGTATTCAACAATCGATGTGTAACATTTGCTTCTTTGTTTTTAAAGTCACTTCAAATTTCCCCATTGTGTTTATATTGTATATGGTTTTTTGCACACGTATGCTGATAAGGTTGACCCTTGTATTATAGTAACATGCGACCCCAACATTTCAGTGGCTTATACTAATAGAGATTTATTTCACACTCACAGGCCTCTGAGGATTGCCTACAGTTTTGATGGGCTCTATGTGTTTTTTCAGCTCAGGACTATCTGAGAAAGGCTATTCTTTCCACAGAGATCAGAAGCTCAAGAAGACCAAGCAAACCATGCAAGCACATTAGTACCTCTTCAAGAATGGGGTGTATGTCACATATGCTCGCATTCCATTGGTCAAAGCAAGCCACATGGCCAAGCCCTTGATCAATGTGGTGGGGAAGTATATGCCTTTCCTACATGGGAGAGGTGGGGAGGAAAAATTGGGGGTTAAGCACCAGTTGAAAAGTAATACAATCTGTCTTGAAGAAGCCAAGTCATACCCGTGAGTTACAAAAAAGAGTTAAATACTAAAATATCATTGCAGATTTAAGGAAAATTTTAGTATTTCTTTGGAGAACTACTTATAAAGGACATGATTGTTTGGCAGCCAGATTGGAAGTTTAGAGAAAGCGATCTGGTACATTAATTAAATCTAAGAAAGTACAGAACAAAACATACTAATTTCTTTCTGGGGTTTCCTTAGCACTGATGCTTACCTCTATCATTTTACATATCACTATGCTTTCTGATTGTTCATTTCTGAAGATGAAGCAGTATCTATTATCTTGGCATACCCAAGGCCTAGTAAAAGCCCTGGCATCAAAAAAGCACTTAATAAAATGTCTTTTGAATGACTAAGTGAATCCATGTACACAGAATCCAGAATATGTTGTTCTTACTCTTTTTCAATTCTAAAATCATGGGAGAATTAACGGAGTTATTTTTCTCTTCCCCATTTTCTATGTGGGACTTCTCATTTTTCCTTCTCTCAGTGAGGTGAATTTATTTTAAATAAAATAAACATGCTTGGTTTAATATACTTTAAGTATTTTCCTGCAGATAAGCTATGTGCACATGAACATGTGTGCCTGTGTGTGAGTGTGTGTGCGTGAGAGAGAGCGGAGAGAGAGAGAAATCTGTAGAAACAGATTTTATACATTTACCAAATATCTTTAAGGTATTCACTGTTCATTTACTATACTATTGATAAAAATCAGTTCTTGAACTGGTTTCTTTCCACATTTATTTCTTTTATTATTTGCTTACTGGGAAAACCTTCAGAGAGTCACATTATGTAGTTATGAACCTGTCAGGAGGTCTGTTACCATACCAACAGAGTCAAAAAGATTTCAAATAGGTTGTATAAGGAAGTCCCTTTACAGTAAACAGCGAACAACAACATAAAGGAATGAGAAAGTGATGATAGTTTGGAAAAAAACCATGAAAATGGAAACAGTAGAATGCAAACTGGTTTCTATTACCATTCAACACATAAAATAAACCTTTCAATTTCTATAAAATTATTGTTAAACTCACTTAGCTCAGTTGTATATTTTTCATGATTTAAACTTCACATTGAAGTCATGAAGTATTTTAAAATGAAGTTCATATGAAATTGCATCTTTGAGAGTCATCCAGAAATAATATAGAGATACCATCTCTGCAAATCCCCCTGCTTCTCCAAACCATGACTTTCCAATTCTGTAGCTAATATTAAAGAGACAAAGTATGTGACAAGAGTAGAAAATATTTTTATGTCGCTACACAAAAGGAAACAAAATCTGCTCATGATTTTTTACATATGCATATCACCTTTCTACAGGAAACTTAATTGTTCCTGACAAAACTTTTGAGGATACGAATGGATATGATTTCTTAGTACAAGTCACCTTCCTTTTTTTTTCTTACAGGTAAAAATGTGATGACAATTTAAAGACTAAATGAATTATCCAAAAATCACAGCTTCATGAAATATCAGATTTGTAATGAATATTCAATAGATTTTCATTTAGAAACACACATATCATGGCGGAAATAGTAAAGTGATTCAAAATAGTTAACACTTGAAATCTCAAAATTCTTGCTTAGTGCTGAGAAATATTTGGGATATAACAAGATCAAGCTGTTTTTATCTGACTCTATGCAAAGGATTCTATCAGATACAAATTCAGCTAAGACTTAATGACACAAAGCTATGATATAAAGCTCCCAGCAGCAAAGGAGTGAGAACATAAAATTTATGTAGGGATTTATTTTTTAATGTATGTTTGAAAAATGTTCCTAACAGATGAGAAAAAGTAAGGAGCTATTCATAAAACCTTTGGCTTATTTCCACGAAAATGTTCCATTTATTGAACAAGGAAATAAGGTGTAGAATGTACTTTTAACCAAACTAAGAATTCGTTGCTCCAATTTATAAAATCTCTTCATTCCTTCTACTACCAATCCAAACATTTCCTCATCTGTACCTCTCAAAAGGCTTGACTCTTTAAAAATTCTTTTTTATATTTTTTATTTATTTTTGAGTGACAAGAGAAAGATAGCACAAGCAGGGGAGGGTCAGAGAGAGAGAGGGAGACACAGAATCCAAAGCAGGCTCCAGGCTCTGAGCTCTGAGCTAGCGGTCAGCACAGAACCCGATTCGGGGCTCGAACCCACGAAGTGTGAGATCATGACCTGAGCAGGCACCGGACGCTTAACCGACTGAACCACTCAGGCTCCCCAAGGCTTGACTCTTTCAAAGAAGCTCAAGTATCAGTGTTTATGCCATCTTCTTTTGTGAAGAGGAGGAGAAAGCAATTCCTTTTGATGGTTGATAAATTCTGGTGGGTGACAAAGCTGGGTGTTACTTCGTGTGACGAGAAACTTGCCAGAGGGGCGTGTTCCCAGTTTCTTTGACAACATGGCATCCTTCTTAGGGGGAAAGCCTAGAGTTTGCTGGGGTGCATTCATACTTTGTAGAATAAATTTTTCCCTGATGGAGAAGAGGAGGATATGTTGAGACTGTTAAACTTTGGATGGAGCAGTCATAGAAAAACAGTAAATATAAAAATGTAGAACAGACTTAACCAACAAACTGGTTAAAGAGGCAAAAGAGGCAAAGTATAGAATAACTGGTGAGAGTTAACCACAGACATTTTTACAACTAATGTAGAAAGTCTTTGTAGAAGTAATTCAGGGTTTAGGCTGAGTTTTGGATTCAAGAAACAGTCAATGTTAGTACTTAGAAATGTGGCATTTATTAAAGACAGGTTGATTAATTATCTCTCTAAAATAATCTTCCTTGGCTTCAGGTTGTTTATTATTTTTTTAATGTTTATATATTTATTTTTGTGTGAGAGAAAAAGTAGGGGAAGAGAGAAAGAGAAGGAGACAGAGAATCCCCAGCAGTTTCTGTTATGTCGGCACAGAGCCCCACGCTGGGCTCAAACCCAGAAACTGTGAGATCATGACCTGAGCCGAAAGCAAGAGACTGACCCTTAACTGACTGAGCCACCCACCTGCCCCACAGATTGTTTATTTTAAGCTATCACCACTTGAGTTAGCTCTTTCTCTCTAGGCATTATAAAGATAACATTAGATTTTTGAATCAGAGAGTAAAGAAAAGGGCAGAAAGAGTGTATAATCAGACTTATTTTTACAAGCCCATGTTTCTAAAAGTTTTTATGTAATAGGCAATGAAAACTGGTAATAGATATCAAGTAATTTCCTTCCTATGCAACGGAAGAGAGTTTAGTGAAAAAAATGAGGTGTCTATTTAATCCATGAGTTAAAAAAGAATAAGTCAAAAAATAATGACATTTTTAAGTTGTTTCATGGTGGGGTGCCTGGATGGCTCTGGTCATGATCTCACGGTTTGAGGATCGAGCCCCTTGACAGGCTCTGCACTGACAGTGTGGAGCCTGCTTGGGATTCTCTTTCTCCCTCTTTCTCTGTCCTCTCCCACTTGTGCTCTCTCTTTCTCAAAATAAATAAAAATTAAAAAACAAACTGTCTCATTGTCCAAGTCTTCCTGGGAAGGTGAGCTTCAGGGCGTTGTTCATGGGATACTTCTTTTATATCTTCTTCTACATGTAGCAGGGTAGGCACTAGACAATTCTTGAGGCTTGAATGCCATCCTCAAAGATCAGCATTTAACTTACCAAAAGAATTCCTCCATTGATTCACCTTTACAGTAAACCTAATAATAGTTACCTGAAGAAAGCCATATTAAAATGATTGTACAGCAGCCAAATTATGGAAAGAGCCCAAGTGTCCATCAACTGATAAATGGATAAAGATGTGGTATATATTTACACAATGGAATATTACTAGATGATCAAAAAGAATGGAACTTGCCATTTGCAACAACATGGGTGGAACCAGAGCGCATTACATGAAGCAAAATAAGTCAGTCAGAGAAAGACAAATATCATATGACTTCACTAAAAACTGGAACTTAAGAAAGAAAACACATGAACATAGGGAAAGAGAAGGAAAAATAAAATAAGATAAAAACAGAGAGAGAGGCAAATCATAAGAGACTCTTAAATACAGAGAACAAACCTAGGGTTGCTGGAGGGGAGGCGGGTGGGAGGGTTGGGTTAAATGGCTGATGGGCATTAAGGAGGGCCCTTGTTGGGATGATCATTGGTGTTGTATATAAGTCATAAATCTACTGAAACCAATACTACACTGTATGTTAACTAACTTGAATCTAAAAAAAAAGTGGTTGTAAGTTTTATAAAAGATAATTAGAGCCAAATCTAAAACAAAAAAAGAATGCCTTCAAATTTATTTTTATTTTTTCTTTGTTGTCCCCAAAACAATACCTGAAAAAATTATGAGGCTGGAAATATACATTTTAAAAAATAGAAGATGATAATTAAGGTGGTTTCTTCTTTTTTTTTTTTCTTCCCGAGGAAAAATTTAAAGACCTATTTCCAGGAATATAGTTGAAGATTGCTTTGAATTCTTTTTTTTTTTTTTCCTGGAAAAACTCATGAGAAATGCTGTGATAAGTTTCTCATTATACATGATGATTTTTGGCATTTCCGTAATCTATGTCTGTGGCCAAGTATGCCTGGCGTTCCACACACTTCATTACATAATCTATGTGAGCTATCAGGCAGATCAAATAATGAAAGGGTATGAGAGCAGGACCAAGGTAGGGATGTCAGCCATGTGCTTGCTTTCTCAATTCTGGCAAAGGAACCGGAGTGTCAAATTTGCACAGATACCTCCTCCCTACAATGCCTTCTCCCTTTCTCCCGGTGACAGGAGAAGCTTTCTGGGGCCCTTGGATGATTACACAAGAGGAAAAACAAAGTGGGAGGAAATAAAAGCTGCCTCCAGTCTTTGAAAAAGTGGAAGGTGTTCCCTGAGAAGGGGAGAATTACCCATGCGGTAGAAGGAGCAGAGAGACAGGTGCACCAGGTCTAGGATACTCAATTATGGTTTGCAGGGATAATGGCTCAGGGCTGTGTGTGCATAATACCTTCCTTGTGGTGCTCAGTCCTTCTCCTGAGACACTTGTTTCAAGTTCTGCATGGCAAGGGGCTAAAAGAACAAAATCACCTTTTCTTTTTTAAAAACATTTTTAAGTTTACTTATTTATTTTGAGAGAGTGTGTGCATGCATGTGTGAGTGAGGGCAGGGGCAGAGAGAGAGGAGGGAGAGAATCCCAAGCAGGGCTTCTGCACTGTCAGTGTAAAGCCTGATGTGGGGCTCAAATTCACGAACTGTGAGATCATGACCTGAACTGAGATCAAACGACCTGAGCTGAAATCAAGACTCACACACTTAACTGACTGAGCCACCCAGGCACCCCCAAATCCCCTTTCTGATTGTTAAAGAGTTGTAGTCACTGGGAGCGAAAAAAATCCCACCTCTTCAATTCTGGGGATCACAAACGCAGCGACAGTCACCAGATGGAAAAGCAAGTGCTGGGAAACATGAGAAATGGGAATGAGTAGTGGTTCCTTGGGATCCATAGAGAATAGAGAGGTCAGAACGTACTAAAACCTCAGGGAAAACTCAGTTCCTGTAAACATTTCTATTTGTTCCAAGGTTAGTAGGGCCTGGAAAAAAGAAGCATATATTTTTAAGTAAAACTATTATTTCAAATTTGGTTTATAAAGGACAATACTAACTTCCTTTAGCCCATATAAAGAAATGATTTTTGACTCTAAGCAGTAATAGATAAAATGAGCAGACTAATTTTGTATAAAGGGCAAAGTCTGAATTCCCTCTGGACTTGGTAATGGAAATAATATTCCTTTCTTCTTTTATTCATTCATCAAATATTCAAAGAAAGCCTTCAATCTAAAGTCCGAGGGGGACAACAGATTGTTGTGAATAGTTATCAATAATAGCATAAATGCAGTAGTTTATGATTGTTTGTTTTAACAAAATAAATCATATCAGACTCAGGAGCATTGCTTTTACAGCTCTCTCCCACGGGAAGGGTAGAATTATGGCAAGTGCTCTAGGAATTAGTGTGCAGTTTGTGCTACCCAAGAATATAAAAAGAAGAGTTGAGAATTGCAGCTGTATGGGAATATAATGAAGAGTAAGAGTTTTGTTGTTCCTAGGCTTTTGTGATCACTCTATACCAATTACTGTCCTAGAAAGTGCTAATGACACAAAAGAGATATAACTACAGGTCGATAGAATGCCAAATGAAGATGAGTTCTAGCCCAGATGGATTAGGGAATCCTTTGTGAAGGTGGAAAAAGATGGGCATGATTATGTGATAGAAGACTTTAAAGGTAAGATAGCTCTTTCATTATTAAACAATACATTCTTAAAACATTTATCGAGAACCTAGGCGATGGGGATACATAGATAAACAGGATAAAATCCTTGTGCTTGAACATTGCAGGGAAGGGATGTATGCACCAAAAGAGGGAGAAGACACACTGCTATAGAGCAGAATACAACATTAAAGCACAATATGGTGCTAGAACAGAAGTGATACAGGACCTTACAGGAGTAAACAGGAAGAACCCTTTAGGGCTGCTTGAGAGGTGATAGATTAAGATAAAATTATGCCTGAAATGACATTTCATCTGTTACTCATTTACTAAACTAACATGTATTAAGTACATGTATCAACATATATTAAGTACAATTACCATGTACTACGTACACAGCTTGCCCTCAAGGGATTAATGGTCAAATGGTGAACCAGGCCTATAAATAGATAAGTACAATGAGGGATTTGATTATGTAAAGCACATGGTATTATTAAAGACAGGGTGGTCAAGTGTACCTGGGAGGTTGCAGAATGGCTGCACAGAGGAGGTGAATTTTGAAATACGTGGAGGTGTGTGTTAGGCAGACCATGATTGGGAGTATCAAGGGCTAAAGGAGTTCTAGACAATGACAACAATGGGAGGAAAGGAACTTGTCTGCTACAGCTACGTGTGTACACAGAATGGAAAGACCCTTGAGTAAGAAAGATGAGGCAAGAAATGGGGTTGGCAAGGACCAGCATATAGAGGGCCTTAAATGCAGACTGAACGAGTCTGAATTTTACTCTTTAGACTAGTACCAAATGGACTTCACTAAGTCCTTGAGTTCCAAGGGAGTATGTAAGGAAGGTACTGGGTGTGCCAAAGAAGCAGATTTCAGGGGTCCATGGATTCCAGACTATAGAGCTTCAAACATTAATCTTTAAGCAATGTAAAGTCTTCGAACACTTTTATTTTATTTATTTATTTATATATTTATTATTGTTTTTTTAATTTGAGAGAGAGAGTGCACGAGCAGGGGAGGGGGGAGAGAGAATCTTAAGTAGGCTCCATGCTCAGCACGGAACTCAATGCAGGGCTCCGTGCATGATCATTAGATCATGACCTGCACTGAAATCAAGAGTTGGGTGCTTAGCTCACTGAGCCACCCAGGCGCTGTCTTTGAACATTTTCAAGAAAGTAAGTGATAGGCTAAGAACTGTTTAAGGAAGATCCATCGGTCTATAGTACCATGCCAGAAATCTAGAAGTCATCCAAAATTTCTCTGTTTCTCTCCTAATTCATAAATAAGCAGTCACTAAATCCTATTCATTCTTCCTCTTCAATATTACTCAAATCCGCCCTTTCCTCTCCTTCCCTACTGGAACTGTCAGTGACTAGAGTCCTTAACCTTTTTTCCCCTGGTCAAATACAAGAACCTTCTAACCTACTGCTCCTTATTCTTCAGTCTGTTCTATCCATAACTTTGTCAATCACTTCTTACACCATTTTTAAAATGTATTAAGGTGTATACAATTTCCATTAGCGTATAAGACCCTGGAAAGCAGGTATGAGAGGTCCTGCAGGACTGTTGAATCGGGATCAATGCTAAATGTGACAGTTATTCATTCTGTCTCCCACCATCATTTTCCCCTTGCTTCCCCCCTGTATGCTAATTGGAACATACCAATTAGCATACAAGCATGTTGTATTTTTCCTCATCCTAAAATATCCCCCCTTGTCTCCACATTCCCCACTTGCTACTACCCCTTTCATAGCAAACCTCATAAATTTCTCTGCTACCAAAGGGAGCAGAGAATTGTAGAGAATCATCTTCTCTGTGTCTTCCCTTCAATTTTCTCCTCACCTCACTCCATTCTGACTTTTAGCTCCATCATAGTCCATTATCAAACCCAATAGTCAAGTCTTCAACTTCATCTCACTTGACCTCTTGGTAGCCTTAGGCATGGCTGCTAATATGTCTTGAAAAAGTTGATAATACTTTCTTAAACCTCTTTCTACCTTAGTGGATATTTTTTCCTAGTATCTTTTTTGGTTTTGTTTTGTTTTTTGCTAACTCCTCTTCCTTTTATAGTTCTCTACGTCTGACATACCTCAGTGTGAGAATCTCTTCCTTTCGCTCTTTATGCTTATTTGCTAAGGGATGTCCAGTCCTATGGTATATATACTGATGATTTTGAAATTTGCATTTACTGTCTGGACCTGTCCTGAAGTTCATATTCTTGTGGTTGACTACTTGATATATCCTTTTGAATGTGGTTAAACATCTCACACTCACCACTGGTCAAACCAGAATTTTGTCCTTCCTTCTTCCCAACTTTTTTCTCATGAAGTCTTTCGCACCCTTGTCCATCTAGTCATATGGGCCAAAAACAAAAAAATCTAAATCTTTTATTCCTTTTTGTGATTCTTCTCACACTACTCATCCAACCACTGGGAAATCATCTTGGATAAGAATTATATCAAAATATATGCAGAATTTGGATGGTTGTCCCCATCCTCACTACTACCGCCCTAGTGTAAGCTCCTACCAACCCTCACCTGGTCTACTAAACAATGGGCCTCTTGGTTTTTCTGCTTCGACTCTTCTCCCTAATTTAGACTCTTTTCCACACAGTCATCCAGAGAGATCCTTTAAATTTATGATTCATATCATGCCACTTTCCTGTTCCAAAATCCTCCAAAAATAAATAAGTCCAGAGTTTTAGCATAGCCTAACCAATATGATCTGGCTGTAAGCATTCTTTTTTTTTTTTTTAAGTTTATTTAGTTTGAGAGAGAGAGAGAGAGAGAGAGAGAGAGAAAGAGAGAGAGAGAGAGAGAGAGAGAACCAGTGAGGGAAGGGCAGAGAGAGAGGAGGACAGAGGATTTGATGTTGGCTCTACATTCACAGCAGTGAGCCTGATATGGGGCTCAAAACCCTTGTGTGAGATCATGATCTGAGCCAAAGTTGGATGCTTAATTAACTGAGCCACCCAGAGGCCCCTGGCTCTAAGCATTCTAATTGCAAACCCAAATTCTCATTATTGTACTCACCATTTTGGACACATTGGTCTTCTTGTTGTATCTCCAGTATGCTATTTGTACTACCTTAGGGTCTTTGCACTTACTCTTCCCTCTGTGTGGAATGCTCTTATCTCAGATATTTCAATGGCTCCTACCTTCACATAATTCTCAGGTCTCTGCTCAAATGCTGCATTCTCAGAGAGACTTTCTCTGACAACCTGTATAAAATGCCAATTCAACCTTTCCCCTTTCCATCCATTTACTCTGCTCATTTTTCTTTACTGCACTTGTCACTAATATTACATTAGATTATGTATTTGATTTCGTGTTTATTGTTGGTCTTTTCCACTAGAATGCAACAAAGAACTTCTTCTTGACCTGATTCTTGTCAGACTCTTCAGAGCCCAATTAAGTCCCACCCTTGGGCACATCATCAGGAGCCCAGTTTTAGCAAGAAGACTACTAAGTTCAGCCAGAGTAATCACCCTCATTACTCAACAAAGTTCTTAATTTACCATCACCTTGGTCTGTTAAGTCACTTTAGCAAAGAATTACTTTTTTTTTTCGATTTCTTAAAAGTAATCTTTATGCTCAACATGGACTTCAAACTCATGAACCCATGATCAAGAGTCACATGACCTACCCTTTTAGTAATTTCCTACCCAGTGACCCTCCCACCTAGCTCCTTGGCTATAAATCCCTACTTTTCATTATTGTTTTTGGAATTGAGCCAAATCTCCCTCGTACTGTAAAACCCCAGTGCAATAGCCCTTACCCTATATGTGTACACACACACACACACACACACACACACACAAATATAGCAACAGTCCTGAATAAAATATGCCTTACCTTCCTTAAAACTATATCCTAGAAAAGTGTCTGGCTCTCAGTAGGCATTCAAAACATCTTTGTTCAATAAATGAATATATTTAGAACAAGCAATGATACCCTCAGAGAAGTTGGGAATCTCTAACAGATAAAGCTAATTTTATACCACTTCTAAACATTTCAATATTTTAAGAACAAAGGATACATGTTTATTAATAAATACTTTTAAAAGTGTTAACACATTTAATCTCATAGAATCAGAACCGCAGAGTTAAGAATGCTTTAAGGGCACCTCATGCTCAGCCCACATTCTAATTTAAAAAAAAAGAAACTGAAGTCTTTGGTTATTTTTTAAAGGTCTTTATTCTTACGGAGTGAATTCTTTTGTCATTTACGGAGCATGTGGAAATTTTGAAATTACATATGTTCTTAAGTTTGCACTAATTAATCATGTCAGAGCTTTGTAGTTAATGTTAGCAGGGTTGAGCCAACAAGCCAGAGCATTAACACCCACTTGAGGTCATTAAAAGTGGATTACAAAAGCCTTCAAATAATATATAAACTGTATTGTTTTGTCAAGGGTTGTTTTAATTCCAAAGCACAGCCATAACAAAGTTGATAATCAATTCAAGGTGACATTGATATCTTATTCAACCTCACCAATTTAAAAATATTTAGTATAGATGGGCCCTGAATTCATGCCAGGAGGGAAATAATTGATTTAACTGATCTAAAAGTGTGTTTGAGCTTTTTTCAGGCAAGCTGTCAACACACACATGAAAGCAAGATTCTAAAAATGCTGTCAGATCCATAATGTTTATACAGCAAAGCAAACAACCTTTGTTATTCCAATTAATGCATCTGCTCTTGGAAGAAATTTGATCCAAAATGTTTTATTTTTCTCAGCTACACTGAAAATTACAATGTTGACTCATATTGAAACAATTTAGAAATGTACTCAGCCACAAAATGGAAATGGATTACATTAAGTTTAATATCTGTTACTAGGGTACCTGCTAAAAATTACATCTCAAAGTTATATACTACATTTCCTTGAGAGGGTTTCAAGTATTGTCACACATATTCCATCTACTTATCCTTTTGAAGAAGGTTGAGCCCAGTAATATTATTCTCTCAACCTTACATACCAGTAATAACACATGTCTAGAGGTAAATAGGTATAGGGAAAAATAATGTACCAAGATCAGTTTGTTGATATCTTGGACTATAGCCTACAGTACTTTATTGTAATCTTATCTTTTTCCTTTGATAGTTTCATTCTAAAATGGGGAGTGGAGATTAGGAGTTGAACTTCCTAAAAACTGAAAAGAACTTTCAATATAATCTATTTCAACACTAGTAGTTTTACCAGTGAGATATGAAATGATCTGGGTTTTTTTTTTTTTAAGTTTATTTATTTTGAGTGAGAGAGCTATGAACAGGGCAGGGGCAGAGAGAGAGGGACAGAGAAACCCAAGCAAGCTCCATGCTATCAGCACAGAGCTTGACACCAGGCTTGATCCCATGAACTGTGAGATCATAACCTGAGCTGAAATCAAGAGTTGGACATTCAACTGACTGAGCCATCCAGGTGCCCCTAAAGTATTTTTTTTTAATCAGTGAAAATTCCATCTGGTTATTTGCTTTCAAATACCTTAGGAAACAAATTAAAAAGTGCAAAGATAGATTGGTAAATGTTAGCACTGTTGATAATCATCAAGGGTAGGGGTTATTTCTACTACCTTCTTTGGTGTATGTTTGGAATTTTTCATAATAAAAATTAAATAAGTAATTACTGATCTTGTAATACATAAAACATACCATCATTGAGGTTCATTAATCACTGAATGTCCAACCCTTCTTATTTTGTTTTTACATTTATTTACTTATTTAGTCAGAGAGGATATGTGAGCGTGTGCAGAAGAGGGGCAGAGAATAATGAGGAGAGAGAATCCCAAGCAGGCTCCAATCTGTCAGCACAGAGCCCCATGCAGGGCTCAATCTCATGACCGTGAGATCATGACCTGAGTCACCCAGGAGCCCTCACTCTTCTTCTTTTAACTTCAGAGCAATAACAGAAATGCCTTAGCATGAATCTATAGGGTCTTACATGTTCTCACCTATGCCTATTTCTAATCTCACTAATGACAACTGCATGGAGATGGAAAGTTATGCCTTGTAGTTAATATGCATTTTCATAAAATAAACAGCTATTAATTTTGACTTTTTAATTTTGTTAGTTTCTTATTAAAAGTTTTCATTTAAGTAATCTCCATACCCAACATGGGGTTCAAACTCACAACTCCAAGATCAGGAGTCACATGCTCTTTGAACTGAGCCAGCGAGGCACCCCAACTTCTTTTTTTAAAGTGCTCTTCTCTATATTCTTGTTTAGTAACCGTTTGCTTATTTCAATTCAACAAATATTTCTGGAATGATGTACCAGTTTCTGTTAAGCCCTAGGAACAGCAGATGGAGCATGTAATTTTTAAACGTATTTATCTATGAAATATTCACTTACATATAAGTATATATGAAAAATATATAATAGAATTGATAGATGCTTTATTAGCTGCATGAAAAAAGTCATATGGGGAACCTGAAGAGAAATGTGTCATCAAAACCTTGATCAATAATGTCAGAGGAAGGACAGAATTAGCTTTCTATGTGCTCTATAAAGAATATTAGGGACACCTGGGTGGCTCGGTTGGTTGAGGGTCTCACTCTTGATTTTGGCTCAGGTCATGATCCCAGGGTTGTGAGACTGAGCCCTGTGATGGGCTCAGTGCTGAGCATGGTGCCTGCTTGGGATTCTCTCCCTCTTCCTCACCCCTCTACCTTGCTCACATGCCCCCTCTTCTCTCTCTAAAATAAAAAAGAGAATATTATAAACTATGAGGAGACAATCAAAGAATATGCAGGCAAAAATGTAGAAAACTAGTATCATAAAGGCATATGGGACAATTAATTTATAAAAATATAATGTTTCTGGATTTAGGGATGTTTGTGTTGTCATCTTTGAAAGATGTGTACATAGATTTGTTCTCTCATTTCAAATAAATACTCACTTTCATAAACAATTTTGTATTTGTTTTCTTAAAGAGGTCCTCCACGTTATATAAATTTCAGGTGCCACACAACCTAAATCCACCTGCGTGCATATAATTTGCTAGGCACTGTTCTGGGAGCTAAGGACCCATCAGTGAACAAAATAGAGAAAAAAAACCCCTCTTTCTTATGAAGCTTATGCTAGTTAGGAACAGACAAAACACAAACATAACAAAAGAAGAAATAAAATAGTATGTCAGAAAATAAGTGCGATGGGGGAAAAACAGTTGAGAAGGGTAGGGAGAAGGAGAGTGCAGGGCAGAGTGCGGGTGGGCTGGTACTGCCCACGTTAAAGTAAGGTGGTCAAAGTGGGTGAGTCTTGGGGCGCCTGGGTGGCTCAGTCGGGTAAGCCTCCGGCTTCGGCTCAGGTCAGATCTCACATTCGTGGGTTCGAGCCCCGCATCAGGCTCTTTGCAGACAGCTAGCTCAGAGCCTGGAGCCTGCTTCTGGTTCTGTGTCTCCTTCTCTCTCTGCCCCTCCCCCTCTCATGCTCTGTCTTTCTCTGTATCAAAAATAAATAAAACATTAAAAAAAATTAAAAAAAAAAGTGGGTAAGTCTTACAGAGGAGGCGACTGAGCGAACGAAGACTTGAAGGAACTGGTCATTGAGGATACCAGGGAATCTAGTGTAGCCTATTAGGCTAGTGGTACTCCACTATTCTCTTATTCAGGCTCTGAGTATTTGAAGTAAAATAATCCCAAAGAGCCAATATCAGTGGGTAAAGCAGTAACAGTTGGACCAGGGTTAAGAACGGAATGGCTGCCTGGGGCACTAATCATAGAGATAGGTACTAAAGAACACAGGGACACTATAACATCACTGGAAAATAATCAAATGGGGAATATTGTTATTTACCAGAACGTCTGGTGCGGGGGTGAGGCGGGGGATCAGACCTCGGAGGGGCATGGCACTTAAGGAAATCTGGTCTGATGAACAGTCAGGCTTGTACTCCTGAACTCTTGTGCGAAGGAGGGCGAGGCAATTGGGAACCCCGTCTGAAATGCCCCAGGGCAACAGAAGGCTTCTCACTGCCAAGGAGACAGTAGTGCTTTCCCACCCTTCTCCTTAGCTTTCAATCTTGCTGCCAAACTGGCCAGGAAGACAGCTAAGAACATAAGCTTAAAATATACCTTGTTGGCCTGCTCTAGAAACAAGAACTATGAGAATGGGACTACAATTGTGGACATTTAAAATGTTCTTAGAGCACCACATTTGTTTGTCTTTGGCAGCTGTGGTTAGTAGAAAGACACAAAAACAAGTCAGAACTGCATAGGAGTTCTGATGAGCCTGCCACTTAGCTGATTAAGTTTTACCATCTATAAAATGGAGGTAATAAGGTTCTTTTATGACAATCAAATGAGATCATTGTGTTCAAATACTTTTTAATCAACAAAGTATCATATACTTGTGGCATAATAATAAAGCTACAAGGTAGTTCACAGTTGTTAGGTAAGGATCATAGTTATGAAGT
>PISW01012249.1:0-33965 GCA_004023785.1 Mungos mungo | reverse complement strand
GGACGAACCTCGAAAACACGAGGCTGCGTGAACGAAGCCAGTCACGACGGAACACACGTGACAGGCTTCCATTCATCTAAAATGGCCAGTCTGGGTAACTCTACAAAAAGCAAAGCCATAGTTACTGGGGCTGGGGGTAGGAATGAGGACTGGAAATGGGGAGGAGGCTTCTCTGCGTGGTGATGGAAGTGGTCTAAAATTAGCTTGGGGGGGGGGCCCTGGGGGGTGCAGTCGGTTGAGCGACCGACTTCAGCTCAGGTCATGATCTCGCAGTTCGCAGGTTCGGGCCCTGCGTTGGGCTCTGTGCGGAAAGCTCAGAGCCTGGAGCCTGCTTCAGATTCTGTGTGTCCTTCTCTCTCTGCACCTCCCCCGTTCGTGCTCTGTCTCTCTCTGTCTCTCAGTAATAAATAAAAGTAAAAAAAAAATTTTTTTTAATTAGCTTTTGGTGGGGCGCCTGGGTGGCTCAGTTGGTTAAGCGTCCGGCTTCGGCTCAGGTCATGATCTCACAGTTCGTGGGTTCGAGCCCTGCGTCGGGCTCTGTGCTGACAGTTAGCTCAGAGCCTGGAGCCTGCTTCAGATTCTGTAGCTCCATCTCTCTCTGACCCTCCCCTGCTTGTGCTGTCTCTCTATCTCTCAAAAATAAGTAAAAACATTTTAAAAAGTTGTAAAAAAAAAAATTAGCTGTGGTGATAGCGTCACATCTCTGTAAGTATACTAAAATCACTGAACGGTGCATTCCGAAGAGGTAGAGTTTGTGCTATGAAAGTGGGCCTTAGTAAGGCTGTTAATGGGGGGAAAAAGCTCCAGGTGGCCACAAGCTCCCAGTCATCAGAGGGTCCATGGAGACCCCCGGGTGGGCCGCTGGGACGGGGGGACTGGGGAGCGGGGCTCCACCCGCCTTCCACGGAACCACCGCCACGGCCACTGTGCCCGCTCGGGCCGCGAGCCACTGCGAGCTGGGCGCTCTCGGGTTCTACTCACGTGTGCGTCTCTACCCCCGTGCGTGGCCTGGGACACAGTCCGGCCCCCGCCGCCCCGCTAACGCTCGGAGGGGGCCACGACGGCGCCTCCTGAGCAGGACGGTTTTGAGGACCAGAGACAGGCCTTCCGGCCCTCTCTTGGGAAGTCACCCGACCCCTCCTCAATGTTAACTGAAACTGCCATGTGCCCCTTGGGCTGCTCTTGGGACTAGACTGTGGCTTCAGCCTGACCGTTGGGAGCCATCATGACCTACTGCACGGTCGGCACCTGAGGCTGAACTTCTGCAAGGCCCCGAGAATGTTCTCCCGGGTGACGACGTCCTCGTCCTCCTCCTTCAGCCTCTCCTCCAGCATCCGCAGCACCCTTGTGCTCTGGGCCAGGTAGAGGCGACCTGAGAACAGAACCAGAGACACACAAGAATTTATCTTGTGTTAAGTCCATGCTCCCAGAGCCCTTGGGAGGAACACTTTGCATGTAACATACGCCATGTTTGGGTAATTTTAGGTTCTGAAAAACGTGAAACCTGTTTTTTCTGCAAAGTGGGTTTTATCCAATTAACTATCTGACGAAGAGAAAACCACTCCTTTGGTAATCTAAACAGAATTCATCACTATGTTTTCGTGGGGAGCTCTTTCATGTCCCTGAAATCCTGAACCCAGAAGACAGAGGTACAAGGAGAAATCGAGGGTAAGGAATCTGTATGTTATGAGCCCCTTAGTCTTTAGAATAGAGGCAACCAAGCAGTAATGATTTCTGGCACACTCCTTGCTCCTTCTAGACATACCGTGGCCTGGAGAAGGAGTAGGGAACCATCCATGGGATCCTACAATACGCCTTGAGCTATAACTAGCTGGTCCTAGACTTGCGTCTTGATACAGATGACATCAATTCATACCCTCGCTTACGATAAATGTCTGCTAACTAGGCGGAAGGACAAGCAAACGAATGCGTGAACAAACGTTTGAAGTATCATCTATTCATAATCTGAAAACTCCCTTTATTCACATTTTAAAAAGCTGAAACGACGTAGAACTTATGGAAGATAATGGGACCCTGTTAAATCATTCTGAATTCAGCTTTGGTGTGTATTATCTTTGGAATTTTCAAATCCTCTTGGTTTAAGAGGTTATGGGCTTTTTTTTTTTTTTTTAAGATTTTATTTTTAGGTATCTCTACACCCAACCCAGGGCTCAAACTCACAACCCCAAGATCAAGAGTTACGCACTCTGCCAACCAAACCAGCCTGGCGCCCTGGAGGTTACACCCTTTTGAAGGAAATCGTGCAGTGCTTACTGGGATCAGCTTTGCTTATTTCACTAACGGTATTTTGCAGAAAACTATAGGAGATGCATTACCTGTTATATACTTGAAAGCAACTGAACTGCTATGGTTACAAAGCCAGAAAGCTTACAAAATAAAACCAGAAGGCTTCTGAAGTAAACTCTAAAACCATCAAAATTTGCTCTGACATGAACTAAGCAATTTGCACAAAACCCCTTAGAGGCACAGGAAAGGAATAAATTGGGGGAACACAGAGCATCTTTAAGAAATATGAAGAGGAACGTCCATTTTCAGAGGAATGAAATGCTGGACGAGGCCTGACCGCTCTCGGGAAGGAAAAGCCGACGCTCTACCTTCTGCCAGGGACGCGAAGGCGTTGACGAGCCGGGCCAGGTACTGTCGCACGACGTGGCTCTTGGAGTGCAGCAGCTGGAGCACGCTCCTCTGCGGGGACACGCCAAGCGGGGAACGGTGAGCCCACGGGAGCGCGACGGGCAAGCCTGCGTCTCCTCCCTGGGTCTGCTCTGCTCTTCTTCCGCGTCAGTTTCTTAGAGGTGAAATAAATGGACTAAAGCCAACCCTGCATCTGGAAATCTTGATTTCCAACTGACTTATTTTTGAGAGAGAGACAGAAAGCGAGCAGGGAAAGGGCAGAGAGGGAGCCACAGAATCCGAAGCAGGTTCCAGGCTTTAAACTGTCAGCACAGAGCCCGATGCGGGGCTCAAACCCACAAACTGTGAAATCATGGCCTGAACCAAAGTCGGACACTCAACTGACAAAGCCACCTAGGCACCCCTCCAAAGGATTTTTTATGAGAGTTGACAAAAGTAAGTTATTCAGACTCCTAAATTAAAAGAACGAATTATAGGGGCGCCTGGGTGGCTCCGTCGGTTAAGCGCCCGACTTCAGTTCAGGCCATGATCTCACAGTTTGTGGGTTTAAGCCCTGTGTCGGGCTCTGTGCTGACAGCTCGGAACCTGGAACCTACTTCGGATTCTCTGTCTCCCTCTCTCTCTGCCCCTAGCCTGCTCACACTCTGTCTCTCTCTCAAAAATAAATAAGCATTAAAAAAGAAAGAACAAATTATACAGATCACTTAGACAGTGACTAGCACAAAGGAGGCAATACTGTTGGCTCTTACTATTGCTGATGTTTTTCCAGATTCATGACAGATGCAATGCACGCATCTAATTTTGCTCCCTGCAAACCACAGTAAAAGTACAGTGAATGGATTAAAAACAAAAAAAAGAAGACAAATTCTGAAGGACAGAGAGACAGCACAAGAAATGTAACAATACAGTTTTGGAATCAGGAACGCAGGGCGGTCACACTTAGCAGACCCAAGGAGGTCAAGTCTCAAAGGCAGCCATGGACAATGAGGAGTTATCCAATTTACAGCATTTAACCCTCAAAAGGGAAAAAAAAATGAAGAATGACAGCTGTCAAAGCAGCCGCTAGATCCCACTCTCATTGCTCCTACGCTGCCGCCCTCCTGCACCCCTCCCCCCACTGGTCTCTTGCGAGGGCAGCACAAGGGTCTCTGGGTGGGGTGGTTGGCACCTGGCCCAGGTGAGCAGGACTTCTACACCAGAAGGGGGGAGGCGGCAGTGCCTGAACATGAAAGAATGCTGAGCAGGGCACCCTGTCCTCTCCTACCTGGCTCCCAGAATGCTGCTCTCAGATACTCACCCTCTAGGGAGGAGAACAGAAGACTCTTCCTAGAAGAAAAGGACCAGCCCAGGAGAAAAGAACCAGAGATCCTAAAATCAGAGGTTCCTAAGAGAGAGCCCGTCTGGCTCACCCGCAATGGAGCTCTGCATCCACACGCCCTGCCCTCACTCACAGTCACAACTTCCAATCGCCTTCACTCCCCCCAACTCAAAACATGAGATAAACAAGGTCTGCCAGAAACCCAAGGCAAGTTCCCAACATGGGCGATAGACAGGGCCCAAACAAACGGGGGGACCAACCTGGAGGAAATGAGACAGTGCAGGGAGAAGAAAACTAGAAATAAGCACAGATGTGTCACTAATACCGTCAGAGATACAAGAAGCTGTATTGTCTCCATGAAAAAACAGAATGCCATAAAAAGGGGGAATGAAAAACTCAACCAGAGGGTTGGAAGATAAAGATGAGGAGATGTCCTGGAAAGTAAAGCAAAAAGAAAAATACGGAAACTATGAGAGACAAGGTGAAAGTAGAGAAGCAGTCCAAGAGGTCCCACGTGCAGAAAAAGGACAGAGAAAACAGAGGGAGGAAATCACCAACAATATAACTCAAGAAAAGTCCCAGAACCACAGCTGTCAAGACTAAAGGGGCTCACAGGACGCTCAAAACGATGAACCAAAATACACAGACAGCAGTGGGACATTTATCAACACTGGTGATCAAGAGAAGACTTGACAGCCTTCTAGGGAGAAATAAACAAGTCACATACAGAAAGGATCAGGAATTAGAATGCCTCTGGACTTCTCAACGGCAATGCTGATGCCTAAAAGACAACGGAGCAAGGTCTTCAAAATTATTTAGAGCCCAGAATTCTGTACCAAGAATTAAGATATTTTCAGACATACATCATCTCAAAAACATCTACTTCTCACCCGTCCTTTGTCTAGAAGCTATTAACTAAAGGACATGCTCCAACAACCAAGAGAATAAGAAAGAGCATTCTCAAAAGTGTGGTCCTGCACCAGCAGCAGCAGCATCTGCCCCTGAAGACTTGCTGGGAATGCAGATTCTCAGGGCCCTTCCCAGACTTACTACGTGGAAACTTCGGGGGCCCAGGAATTTGTGTTTTAATGAGCTTTCCCGGTGACAGGACTGCACCTTATACTCTGAGAACTGCTCACCCAGAACGCACTAACCAATGGGGCCAGCTTCCTGGCTGAAACGGCCGATCTTGGTGTCGTGGTGACACAGCATCCACGTTGCACAAGGAGTTTCCCTCCTCTGCAGACTGACCTCTGGGTCCGCTCCAGCTCATTCCTTACTAGAAAATAAACCATGGCAATGGGAAAAATAATGACTTGGGGAAGAAATGACATGCCTTCAACGGCTATAGAGAGCACAGCGTTGCGACGAATATCACAAAACCTGAGACATCTTTCACTGGAGGACACGTTATTTTTTTACGTGTACGACCAAGAACGAAAAGAAGCCAACTGAACTACAACAGGCCATCAACTATTAGATACGTTCTAATTTCCCAGATGCTAACGTAGGGGGGAAAAGCATCTCAGATTCAATGAGAGAAGATAGTTTCAGAAAGATTCAACTGAATTTGCCCTTTGAATTTGAGTTTGTAGTCACAACAGTATATTTTTCAGCTGCTTCATGTCTGGTAACTTGGTTACAAATATATAATATATACAAATAAGTTGGTTACAAATATAAGCAGAAATAAAACTAAAAGAAAATAAGTCAAGAATTTGAGAGACTATTGTTAAACGTAACCTAACTCTTTCATGGGAACAGTAAGACTACATGCAAAGAATAAACTGGCAACTCGGAATTCTCGAGCGCTATGCCTGTGTGCACAATAGACTGCCATGCCCTCAGGGTATTTCCAAGCAGCGCACACACTGTGAGGCTTAACAGCAGGGAGATAACGTATTTACGTCATTTTGGATAAACGCTCAATGGCAGATAACGAAACGCAGTATCTTTATATATACCACGTTCAAGACCAAACTCTTCCTCCAGTCCAGCGAAGCCCGGTGCTGACCACAGGTAGGGGGGGTGAGGAGCGGGGAGGGGAACACCACATAGAGGCTGGGCACTGGGCTAAGTACTTCCCACATGTGACCCAACGCAATCACCCGCACAACCTCACACGGCAGGTGACGGCTCCGTCTCAGAGATGGTAAGAGGAACTTGCTTCGGTACCCTGGCTCCGAGGCAGGAGGGCAGAAGTTTGAAACCGGTTAGTCTCATTCTGAATCCTATACTCTTCCCACTGCATCATCAGACTTATCATGTCCCAAGCTACCTACAAACACAGCGTTACCACATTTCAAGCCGGGCCCAGATGAGAACAACTGGCCTGGCTTGCCTGGCTTGCCGGCCGTGAGTCCTGCCGAGCTCAGGCAGTGGGGCCAGAGAAGGACTTGGGATTTGGGGAAAAGGAAAAAGGACAGGCAAGAGCTCCAGGGTTGAATCAGGCAGTTCAACCTGTTAAGAGCTCTACTAGAGGTGAAAAGGGGGCCAGTGTCTGGGGTGAACAGCACATCTCACCAGCTAGGAGGAGCTCAAGGCTGACATACTGTCACTAGGCTGAAAATATAAAAAGTAAAGCCTCCTCCTTTTGCTAAGACCGTCCCCTCTGAATGAAGGCCCTGGCTGGGCTCTGGCCCTCCTCTCGCGGACCTGGCCGTGGCTGTGACAGTCCAGGAGGTCATTGTCAATGTAGGCTTCCAGAACGGTCTCCCTCTGCTCTCCCGGATGGGATGCGGTCAAGCGCTAGAATAAGGAAAAAGAAAAGTAATAGATCTAAGTCTTAAAACGGAGAAAAATGTTCATATAGCGGGCATCTTTTAAATGGCAGGACCAGGGGCACCTGGGTGGCTCAGTCGGTTAAGTGTCCAGCTTCGGCTCAGGTCATGATCTCACGGTTTGTGGGTTCAAGCCCCGCGTCGGGCTCTGTGCTGGCAGCTAGCTCAGAGCCTGGAGCCTGCTTCAGATTCTGTGTCTCCCTCTCTCTCTGACCCTCCCCTGCTCACACTGTCTCTCTCTGTCTCTCAAAAATAAATAAAACATAAAAAAATGTTTTAAATGGCAGGACCAGTAACTACACATTTAACCAAAGTAAATCACATCCAGGTGGGGAGCGGTAGTTATGCAGCCGACCAGTCAGCGGACGAGAAGTTACGAAGTCGTATTTCCTAGTGGGTGACATAGGAGTCAACCTGCACACGTGAAATCTTCAGAGAAGGGAAGTGGTAAGATGCCCGGATGGCAAGAGTAAGGGAGAGCTCACCAATACTAACCTTTTTTAGAGGAAGCGCCTCAAGCGCTGGCCCATGGAGGATGAAAAGACCATTAGCCAGCACACAGGAATGCGAGGATGGTGGGCGGGGAGGAAGTGTGGTAAAGGTCAGGGAGGCGTGAAAATACAGGGTGCAGGTGAGTGGAGCTCGAGGGGGCAGGGGGGCGAACAAAGGGCAGGGGAAGAGTGCGTGGAGCAGATGTACTGCCAACAAATTAGACCTACTGTACAGAGCACTGCAGCAACAGTGTGTGTGTTGGGGGGGTGGGGGTGCTGGGTAGAAATTTATAGATTTTGAGCACCATAAATCTCTTCGGTTAGGGAAGAATTTACTTAATGTCCATAGGGCTAGGAAAAATATGTTGTGGGGCCGTGGGTGGTGCAGTTGGTTTATCATCTGACTTCAGCTCAGGTCATGAGTCCACGGTTTGTGATTTCAAGCCCCGTGTGGGGCTCTGAGCTGTCAGCAGCTCAGGAGCCTGCCTGGGATTCTAGGTCTCCCTCTCTCTGCCCCTCCCCCACTTGCACTCTATCTTTTTCTCTCTCTCTCAACAATAAATAAACATTAGGAAAAAAGAAAGAAACTATGTGGGGAGCATGTGCAAGCGTGTGTGTGTGCGCATGTGCGCACGCATGTGTGTATATGGGTGTGCACAGGTATGAATTACAATATGAGAATGTCACGTAACTAAAGTGAGCAAATGTCCTTGTTTTTCCAGGAAAATCCTGCTAACAATCCCTGAGACCGCAGACCCTTCTGGCCGAGGAGGAGCTGGCAGGTAAAGGACAACATGGCGAGAAGACAAGAGTAGCCGAACCGCCCCCCCCGCCCCCGGGCCAAAAGGTGGAGGCCTCCAGAGGCCGGTGTCCCTGACGGCCTGGACCCAGCATGGCCAAGCAGCGAGGCCACAAGGGGAGAGAGCGCTCTATAGAAGGGGGGGTGGCCAAGAGTGCCACATGTGGGGGTTGCTGGGATGGGGGGGCGGGCTGTGAGGCTGGAGGGGGACGCAGACGAAGTCATAAGACACATGCTTACTTTTCCTGATTATTCTGGGACAACGCCATTCACTCAGCAAGGACTACCCTGTCTCACCAGGGGGCTCAGCAGCATGAAATGAGAGGAAATGCCAGGCGGACAAACTAGGAGCTGGGAAAGGGTTTGCTGACATGGGCGACATCCGGGGCAGGGACGGCCCCCCGAGATCACTCCTGCTGCCCGCCCACCCCCGTTGGCTGAGGCTAGAGGCGTCCTTGGGGCACTCCTCAGGACATAGTCCAGGAAGCACTCGCAACCATCAGCAAGGAGGCCCTTGTCTACCTAGAGATGGGGAAATTGCTCAAAGGCATTTTATTGCCAATATAACCTCAAATTCAGGGATCTATGAGGGGCCGGACATGATTACAGGATAAGTTAAAGTGGATCAATCAGCTCAGGAGCCAACCAGTATTGGCCTAGACCTGCAGTTCTCAAAGTGTAGTCTGGGGAACCCTAGGGGTCCCTAAAGCCCTTTCAGGGAGTCCACAGGGTCATGCTTACTTTCATACCAGGACATGCTTAGCTTTTCCATGGTCAACCTCTCGGAGGCTATATGACGTGTGACACTGTGACAAATCAAATGGGGAAGCAGATGTGTGAGAACCCCGTTGTCCTCCATCAGACCAGACGTCAAAGAAATTTGCAAAAATGTATAAGGATGTCGCTTTTCCTACTGAATATTTGCTTGGAAAATAGTTATTTTTTATAAAAAAATATGTCGTTTATGTGATGTTCTGGGTTCACTGTTCATCTTAAAGATATTAACATTTAACGCTTTCTCAGTTTTCATTTCTAATATTATAAATGTCTGTAGCTAAGGTTCACAGAAACGAAAGCCGTCCAGGTCCTTGGTAATCTCTGAGAGTGGAAAGGGGTCTGAGACCAAGAAGCTGGAGAACCACCAGCTTCCGCGGGACCGGTGTGATGCCTGGGCTTTCCTTCCTTTAAAGATTCGTTCCTGCGCACCCGCCCTTGCTGCCTGTGCCAGCGGCCACGCGGCAATGCCCGGGTGCGGACGTCTTGGTGACAATGACTCTGGGTACTCACACGCCGACCCGGCTGGTCAGGAGCGTGGCTGGAGACCCAGAGGCAGGGGCAGTCTTGAAACTGCATATTTCGGGGTACCTGGGTCTCTCTCTCTCTCTCTCTCTCACAACAAATGAATAAATATATATATAAAAAAAAGAAGCTGTGTATGTCACAGAACAGAGGGAAGGCAATGAGACTCTGACGTCAACACAGGGGTTTTTACAAAGAGACCGAGGCGGTCCTGAGAAGCTGGTGGAGTCAGCGGGCAGCATGATGAGACTTTTGGTAGATGGGTCACAGAACCCACATGGGCCACCCAGCCGGGCGCCCCGTGTGGCCTTTGCCCCTTAACCTCAAGGGGAAGGTACGTACCCAGCGCAGAGCCTGCAGCAAGAAGGCCTTCAAGCGGTCACTCCCCCAAATCAAATCCTTCTTCAGTTTCTCATAATCCAAGGAGGGCAGTAATGGGACATCCTTCAGCTTCCTCCTGAGCAGCACAAGTTCAAAGAGAAAGAAAAGGGCCAAGGGGCACGTTCATTACTCCTGCCGAGTCTGGGATGCCCAGCCCCACCACACAGGCCGGTGGCGGCCCGGCTGCTTTCTGCGCTCCCCGCACCAGGTCCAGGGCCCCCCGCGTCAGCTGTCTTCCCTGTGAACGCACTGGGGGCTGGCTTCACGTCTTTCCTAAAACGGGGACTCCCTGCCTAACCAGGTTTAGAATCCACTGCGTTCCCGTCAGGCCCGGGCTCCATCCGACGGGGACGAAATCTCCTCCGAGGCACTGGCACTCGTGGCAGCACTTGGAGTCCTCTTTCGTGCCTGGAGCGCAGCCCCGAGATGGGTAGTGTTGGCAGGCCCAAGTGTTCTTCCTAAACACCTAAGGTCACTGTGCCTCAGGAGCCTGAGGAACCGAAGTGGGGGCCGTGAAGGACAGGGCGGGGTTCGGAACCGCCTGTGAAGAGCAGGTGCATGGTCGGCCCCCGGAGCGGGTGCGGGGGGCACCAGGAGGGCTGGGGTGCCTGTGATGTGGGCCGCAGAGCTGGCCAGCCCTGCCTGAGAGGACCTGGGGAAGCCGGGGTTCCCAGGGTCTCCGCAGTTTGGCTGGTTGAACGGGAGGGGACCAGGCAGGAGGGAGAACCAGTGAGAAGGAAGCGAGGCTTGGGGTCTGGTTTACAGAGCTGGGACGACGTGAACCTCCTCGCTTTGATGTCACACTTCACAGAGGTCACCACTGGGGACCTGGGGACTCAACTCCCTGGGGACTTATAATTATTTCAACGTAAAACAATAAAAACCTAAAGCAAAACAAAAATAAGTTCTCCCAATCCTGTGCAGGGAGCACCAGTTCTAGTATCAACACCCCCCCCCCACCCCGCACACTACTCAGGGGGGCTCAGGAGGTCTTGGGTGAAAAGACGCAAGATGCAGGGCTCTCCTGCTCCTCCCTCGAGGGTAACTGGGACACGTCACGTGCGTTGCAGGCACACAGCATGACGACTCGTGCACACTGCCAAACAGTCACCGCTGAGTCTCTGCCCTCTGACACCATACAGAGCTCCCCCGTTTTTTCTTGTGATGAGAACTCTGAAGATTTACTTTCTTAGCAACTTGTCAATCGGCAATACAATAGTATTGACCATGGTTCCTGTGCTGTCCGTTACATCCAGGACTTTTTATTTTAGAAGTGGAAGCACGTACCTCGGTCTCCCCCACCCATTTCACTTGTTTTCTTAGTTTGGAAGGCTGGGATAGAAACAGGGAACACGGCCGGGCGGCAGCCTTTAGGATCCTGTTGGTTTTCTTCATGCTCGACCGACCGAGCCAGCCGGCCACCCCGACATGTAAGTTTTTTTTTTAATGTTAAGTTTTTATAAGACAAAATGAAATCCTCTTCTAGGGCCCAGGGAAAAAGGCCAGAAAACAGGACAACAAATGAGGTCTCAGTAAACACTCCTGGGAGGAGCGTATCCTATTTTGTACATCAAACAGCGGAGCCACGCACATGGGCACACTGACTATTCTGACACTTTCCCGAGGCAGATACTACTGGGTTTCAAAATGGACAAAGACTACTTTAAAAATTCCAATGGCAAATAACTGGCCAGTATTCTTCAAAAGGGTCAAGGCCACAAAAGACAGAGACTAAGGAATGATGTCCAGTACAAGGAATCAAGGACACGACTGCCACATCACGGTGTGGTCCTGGACTGACTGCTGGGCCAGAGCACCTGACGGGACAGCTGGTGACCCATGCGTGAAGCCTGTAGATTAGATGGTTTGGTGCCAGCATTAATTTTCTGATTTTGACAACTGTCCTGGGCTTGTGTCAAATACGGACACGGGGAATCCGGGGGAAGGGTGTGGGGCAACTCTTTGTACGGTATTTGTAGCTCTGAAATTATTTCAAAATGAAGAAAAAGATTTTTTAATTTAAAATTTAAACAAGGACTTGTTCTAGATGACAAAAGGGCCATCTGTAAGGCCAAGTCTGAAACTGTCCTAAAGCGGGGGTGCTCCCACCGGAGGGACGTGACACTTCGCTGTCATATGCGGCCCACAGTTACATGCCCAGAACGGCAATATTACCGACTAAATTCATTGCCAACTAAGTTGCTCAGGAACCCCACATTTCTGCGGCCCAGCCCCTCTCCCACTGTCCAAGATGACTGTGTCCTACCTTCTCCTTTGTCCTCTTGAGCCCCCCCACCAGCCCCCACCTTTACTCTCCGCAGGGGACCTTGCCTCTTATATTGGAATAACATTACCAACCCCCCAAGCAGTTTATTAAATCCCCCCGCACTGTACCAAATGCTTTACACACATTAACTCAGTTCTATCCTCACGATAATCCTATAAGAAAGTTATTGTCAGTATCATTTTGCAGGTGAGGAGACTGAGGCACAGAGAAGTTACGTAAGTGGTCCGAGGCCACAGAGCCGGTGGCAGAGGTGGGGGTTTAGCCCCGGCAGTCTGTGTTCACAAGCCCTACATTGTACAGCCACCACCTGAAGGGAACAAAGTGCAAGGTCAGTGTCAGGCTCAGGCAGGGCTGAGGGGGAGGCCGGCTGTGTCTCTCAGGTGTCTGAGTAACCTGACGGCACCCCTCCGAACTCCCACAAGGGGGGCTCAGGGGACCAACAGAACCTGCTCTACTCCTCATGCCTTTGCTGAAGGTCCTCAGCTTCCTTGCTACTGCGACACACGTGCCCAGTGAAGCCCCCTTGCATCTGTCACCCACGTGGGTGACAACCGATTTGGATAGCAACGCTCAGGCCTATACAAAGCTATCCTGTGGTCACAGCGTGAGCCGGCAGAGAACATGAAGTTTAGACACCGCGCCGCTCGGCTGACTGCCCTGAGACAGAAGATTCTATGGAACATTATAGGGGCGATTCAACAATTTTTTCCATTTGATGCTACCTCTTCAAAATAAATAGAATTAATACTAAAAGATTAACAATCTTACTTATAATTACTGGCATTTCCTTTAATATCCATACGGAGCTCTAGCTAATCAAAGGCACTCCTCTAAGCTAGGCTGTTAAGATGAATGTTTACTAAAGTTACTTTGAATCCTAGTTTTACACAGGGCTGTTCTCCATAATAACAAGTCCCAAGGGCAATTACTCACCCTGGTGCCAAGGAGGCTCGTAACATGGTGGAAGCCTGGGGGTGGGGGGCGGAAACAAAAGAAGAGAGACCGTGTTAAACTGTGAGAACAATGCATTAATCCTAAATCACTGACTCACATAACATCAACAGATTTGCAAAGTTTTTGATCCTTCAGGATTCTCCGACCATAATTATATGTGATTTAAAAATTAGCCCAAACTGAAGTTAAGTGACACACTACTGATGTGTTTCCCAAGCGGCCCACCACCCTCGTTGGTGCCTTGTGGCTCTGCTCCAAGGATACTCCCTAAAAAACATGAGTGGGTTCCCCCCGACCGAACCAGAGAGGCACTCGAGACAGCTGCCTAGTCAGATATCACAGAGAACAAAAGCAATGAAAATCAGGGACGCCTGGGGGGCTCAGTCGGCTAAGCCTCCGACTTCGGCTCAGGTCATGATCTCACAGCTCATGGGTTCGAGCCCCACGTCGGGCTCTGTGCAGACGGCTCAGAGCCTGGAGCCTCCTTTGGATTCTGTGTCTTCCCCCCTCTCTGCCCCTCCCATGCTCGTGCTCTGTCTCTCAATAATAAATAGAAATGTTTAAAAAAAAGGCAATGAAAATCATCTTATTATCCCGATTTTTTCTTTACTAAGATTTTCTCTTTGAGTATGAAAATAACACGTACTTTGTACCAAGTCAAACACTATAGAAGTGTTTATAGAAACACCCCCGCCCACCGCACTCCCCTCTAGTCTTAGCTATAGGCCAGGTCACTGCCTACTTTATGGACATTCACATTGTCCCACTGACTGTTTTGCTTTGTTTTCGCCACTACAAACAATGCTATGTTAAACATGTACTAAAACAGACTTGAGAAACAAAAACCCAAATGCTGTGTGTGGCACTTACTTGGACCAACCCAAATGCACTGTAAAAAAACATTCTGAGAAAATAAGGGAAATATGAATATGAACAGCACTCATATGGTGTGACGCCGGAGAGTTAGTGCCAATTGTATTTGGCATCACAGACATGTTTGGTTTCTGTTTTGTGAAGCCCTTATCAGCTGGATTTATACAGTGAGTTATTTACAGGTAAACTGACATAATGTTTGGACTAGGTGTTTTTTAATGTTTATTTATTTTTGAGAGAGAAAGAGAGTCAAAACGTGAGCCGGGGAGGAGCAGAGAGACAAGGAGACACAGAATCAGAAGCAGGCTCCAGGCTCTGAGCTGTCAGCACAGCGCCCGAGGTGGGGCTTGAACCCACAAAGCATGAGGTCATGACTTGAACCAAAGTCGGTTGCTCAATGGACTGAGCTCCTCAGGTGCCCCTGGACTAGCTTTTAAGGAACTCGAGGAACAAGAAGTTAAGTGGAGGCGAAGACGAGAAATCTCAGCCCTCATGAAACCCTGAAGGGGCAGGCGGTGTCACTCAGTCCTCTGTGTCATATCAGCTCTCAAATGGTCACTATCCACACTCAGCGCACGGAACTGTGACTATTTTACAATTATTTCTGTGCCTTTCTCCGTTCGTAGACATGGTGTTCTGTAATGGGTGGGGATACATCACCAGTATATGTACCCAGCACCTGGTACAGTGCCTGGACACACAGGCACGTGAACAAATCGGTCGAATGAATGAATGAGTGAGTGAAGGCTGATATCCCCCAATAAGCTCTCCACAATCCTTGACCAATTTAACCAACTGGCCCTGGCTGACGCCTCTGTTCTCTACTGCTTCCCTGGGTCCTATTTACAGGCCACACAGATTCCCACCTGGGAGAGAGAACATCATTCCTGAAGGGCTCATGACCATGTTTTATAGTTTTTTAACCCTTGACTTTTTTTTTTAATTAACAGAAATACCTATTTCTGTTGTTGGCTTAAATAGCAAGTAGTTCAGAAAATAAGATTGAAATGTCATCTAAATTACTCATCTAACACATTAAGACCAAGAAGCCAAGAAAATGAGTTAAATAAGGGCACAGTCATGTTAGAATATTGGCCTAATATACACACAAAATAAAGATATTTTTAAATTATTGTCCTCTTTCCCATCTTGCAAGACGGCGGGCGAAAAAGCCGAGAAGCCAGCTTCGCAGGAGAAGAAACCCGAAGCCAAGAAGGCTGATGCTGGTGGCAAGGTCAAGAAGGGTAACCTCAAGGCTCAAACGCCAGAGAAGGGGAAGCCGCACTGCAGCCGAAACCCCGTCCTGGTCAGAGGAATCGGCAGGTGCTCCCCATCGGCTATGTATTCGAGGAAGGCCATGTACAAGAGGAAGTATTCGGCAGCTAAATCCAGGATTGAAAAGAAAAAGAAGGAGAAGTCTTGCTACGGTCACAAAACCAGTCGGTGGTGACAAGAATGGTGGTGCCTGAGTGGTTAAACTCCGCAAGATTCCCAGGTATCACCCTGCCGAAGACGTGCCCAGGAAGCTGGTGAGCCACGTTCAGTCAGCAGGTGAGGACACCGCACGCCAGCATCGCGCCTGGGGCCATCCTGATCCTCCTCACTGGGCGCCACAGGGGCGAGAGGGTGGTTTTTCTGAAGCAACTGAGCAGTGGTTTGCTGCTTGTGACTGGACCTCTGTCCCTCAATCGCGTTCCTCTGCGTAGAACACACCAGAACTTTGTCATTGCCACCTCCACCAAAATTGATATCAGCACTGTGAAAATCCCCGAACACCTCACGGATGCTTGCTTTAAGAAGCAGCAGCTGCGTAAACCCAGACACCAGGAAGGGGAGAGCTTTGATACGAAGAAAGAAAAATACGAGATCACAGAGCAGTGCAAGGTGGATCAGAAAGCTGTGGACTCGCAAATTCTGCCAAAAATCAAGGCTGTCCTCAGCTGCAGGGCTACCTCCGCTCTGTGTTTGCTCTCAGGAATGGAGTTTACCCTCACAGACTGGTGTTCTAAGTGTCTTACAAAGAACCGGATTAAATAACGGCTCCATCAAAAAAAATAAATAAATAAAATAAATTAGAGTTGTTGGCTAATCATATCTCCACAAATAAAATTCATCAATACCCCCCCTTTTTCAGTTAAAAAAATGTTTTCTATCATTTATTTTAAAAAGATTTTATTTTTAAGTAATCTCTATGTCCCACATGGGACTCAAAACATACAAGGTCGAGATCAGGAGTCACATGCTCTGCTGACTGAGCCAGCCAGGCGCCCCTTTCTATCTTATAAAACACTGCTTCTCTTTTGCTACACTCTGTAGCATTCTCTTTGCCCTGTGAAGAAATTAACTGAGAAACACTAATAACTAACCCTTTCATGAGAAAAGGCAGCGTGTTGAACATTACTGAGATTTTATTATCCAACCAAGTAAAAACAAAAAACAAAAAAACCGAAAAGATGAGCTGTGGGAGGAAAGGCCAGGCATGCCCTTGATGAGAGAGGGCTTTGTGCTACCTCATTCATTCGGTGGGCGCTTACTGATTCCCTCCCGCCTGCTGGGTCTCTCGGAGGCACAGAGATCCCCGAGGGAAAAAGCAAAGCCCCCTCTCAGAGAGCTGCCAATCTAACAGGGGGAGTCAGGGATCAAGTACCTCTCTGTGCCTCATTGGCAAACGGTGGCAATAACAAACAGCCCATTGGACGCGGCCCCCAGGAGAGCACGCGGCAAGAGCACCGCTCCCCCTTTTCTGTCTATCCACCCCCGCACCCCTCCACCCACAGGGCGGCCAGAGCTGGGAAGTACTGAGCTCCATTTTAAGTTATGAAGTTGACATTGACCTTAACAGTGACCCCTGAGGATAAGCTTGCCTAGGGAATGGAGAACTCACAGCAGGATCTAACTATCTATAGATCTATCCGTACAGACATATAGCTGCTGCTCCCTACCCGCCATACGGAGGCATTAATAGTAACACTCAAGCCCCAAGGGGGATGTGCTCCGATCTTCTGACCAAACTTTACTTTGGACTGGATTTCTAAAAGCCACTGCCGCCAGCCGCTCTGTGGGCAGGCAGTGTGGATGGCAAAGAATAACTCAGGAGGAGAAAGGCAGGAGAGGTCCCAGGTCATAGTCACAGCCGGAATAACAGTAATTTCCCTCATGAGCTAACAACGGATTGGGAACAAGGATGGACAAGCCCCAGAATGCATCCCCTCGCTAAGGAATTGTTAGAGGCCCTGGCCGCAGCCCCGCCGGGCACTGTGGGACTTCCAGATCTCATGCTGGGAGCTCCCGGGAAGGCCTCCACGCGCTGGGGCACCAGAAGGAAGCCACCTGCTCCACAGCAGACAGGGCACTGGACCGGGGGCGCCTTCCCCGCTGAGGAAGCACAGTAGGAGGCCTCCAAAGCGCAGGTGTAGGCCAGCAGAACGAGCGCACTGACCCATCACTTCTCCATGGGGCACCTGCACGGCGCCAGGCTCAGGGCGAGGCTCTCGGGAGCCCTTGCACGTGGGAGAAAGGGGTTCCTACCCGAGCAGAGAGTGGCATGTGGCATCAGGCTTCCATCCCCGCGCAGCTGCAGGCGAGGAACCCGCACCGGGCCCTCCCAGCCGTGGAAGCCAGTGGTCGTGGGGCTGGGGACAGGGGCTCTGGCAGGACATGTGACCTCAGACAGTGTTTCAAGAACTCGCTGTGAGGTGTAACACGACAAAGTGTCCCTTGGCCAAAGCGTCTGCGGGCGCACCTTCAAGAGGCTGTGGCGTGCGGCCGAGGCTGTGCATCGCAGAAGATGGCACGTCTCCAACCTCACGCATTGGCCGTCTGCTCTGGGGACGGGGAAAGGCTGTGGGATCCATGCTTCTAGGCACTTGCTCTGGAAAAGTCTGGCCCACAGGCCGCAGCAGGCGTGTGCATCCCCGGAGGCGGGGAGACGAGGGACCCTGACTTGCAGCCAGCAGCGGCCACCTAGCTGTGAGGTCGTGGAAGGCACCGGCTGTAGCTGGGAACCTCCGGCCAGGCCCGCCCGCCCCCAGCCTCCCTCCCCGGGCCGCTGCAGCCGCGCTGCTGGGCCGAGAGCAGGTGAACAGCGAAGTCAGGCCCCCCTGGTGAGAGGCTTTGGGGAGAGGGGACCTAGAAGAGGTTAAATAACCACAGTGGGAGGCACAGTGGCCTTAGCTGTGGGGACAGAAGAGGCCCCAGAAGGCGGAGACCAGTGGAGCAGCCCAGAGGCTGTCACCGCTGCAGAAGAGGAAGGGGTGCTTGCACAACCCAGGACTGCAGGGGGGACACAGGAGGGGAGGCCGAGCTGGAACACTGTGCCCATCTGGAAAGGGCGCTAAGTGTGCGTGTGGAGTGGGAGCGCCCCAGTTCCTGAACGTGCCGGTCATTTACTTGGAAGCTTCTCGGGCAGCCGCCTCTCGGGCTCGCTGGGCCACTGAGGGCCCCGCCCCGGGCCCCACCTCGGCACCCTGTAGCCCGCAGGCATTGGAGATCGGGGGTGCTAGGCGAGGTGCTGGGCAACATGCCCATTCGGGGAAGCGCGAGGGGCGCTGCGGGGGCCTCCGGGGCTTTCCGAGAGCAGAGCGGAGCGTGAGAGGGCCGGGCCTTAGATCACACAAGGCTGTGCCCTCCACGCTGCGCTCTCTGGACCCGGGGCGACGACAGGGATTGAGCAAGACAGTAACATGATCGATGACTGGAGGTACCTAAATCCTTCCCGAAACTCGAGGGCATAAGTAAATAAGACACAACCAGAAAGGTCACCCCTGCGCTTGTGTGAATGCGCGTCAGCCAGGCGAGAGCTTTGCGACTGAAACCGGTTAGGAAATGTGGCTTTAGCCAGGACAGAAAGAGGAAGAGCCTGAACAAACACAAATCAACAAAGATGTGGGGCAGGAGGGAGGAAGCCACTCAGATCCCAAGGACAGCCTGAACACAGGGCAAAAGAGAGGGAAGAGGTTTCCATGATTCCCACATGTTCTCCGGAGTGTCACTCACCGAGACAGGAAACGCAGGAGGGAGACCGCCTGTGTGGAGGAAAAGATGAGCCTGTTTTGGGACACGGAAATGATGTGCTTGTCAGACATTCACAGGGAGAAGGCTTGTGAGTCTGGGTCAAAGGCAGAAGAAAAATCCGAGCTGATGGCACAGTCTCTGCCAATCACGGTCCCAGCAACCGGTGGGGATCAGAGGCGGTCAGTCCCCACATCACCCGGTCAGGTCAGGTACGCGATGGGCCCCGGGACAGGAGGCGGAGCAGGGAGAGGGGAGTGAGGAAGGCAAGTCCTCCTCAAGTCAGTGAGCACGAGACCCAGAAAGGGCAGGCATCTTGCCAAGACTTCTGGAGGCTACGGAATGGAGAACCAAAGGGCTGAAGGTGCTGAAGTCCAAGCCAGAGCCGCGGTCCACACAACAGGAAGCTTTCGGAAGCATCCTCCTCTGCAGAGCAATGCCACAGCACTGTTTCCCGAGCAACTGCACAAGGCCATCCCGAGAAACGGTCCCCACCGCCACTGCCACGGCCAATCTCAGCCCGTTGCGCATTTTTAGTGCTAAGAAAGATGGCTGATTTTGAAGTTAATGCTAAGAGTCACGAGTCTGGGGTCTTGAATATACATAGAATCACACCTGGCAGTATTTTAACTTATTCTTCCAATGGGGTTTCCTCGGGAGTTTTGAAAAAAGGGTTCATTCCCAAATGGGCTGTTTTTCCAAACAAGGATGCATTTAAAGGGAAACTTCCCCAGCCAATGAACCCCAAAACCTACAGGTACCCCCAGGAGGAGCGTGGGATTCGCCCACGGGGCTATGCCCGCCCCTCCCCACTCCTGCCCTGGGATGGATGTTCCCTGTCCCCCATTGGCCCCGGCGCCCCTTTCCTGGGCTGTGTCTGCACTTGCGCTTGCCCAGCACACACAGAGGAATAAGCAGAGAGACAACCCACAGCGCTTTCACAGGCTGCTCTGTGGCCTAGAAGGTGTGTGTGGCATCACCATTAGAAACAGCGAAAAATGGAAAAGCCACTGCGAGGTTTTCTAGAGGAATGGTCAAATGTATCATGCTGCTGTTCTCAAGTTAAACCTCTAATAAAAGATAAGGAAAATATGAATAAATCCAGAAGGACACAGAAAATTCTTTAAAATGTGCCAAGTTCAAAGAGACAGTTGCAAAGTGAACTGTATAATAAACATCTTAATTCTGTAACGTTTAAAGGTCTGGAAGGATGAACAGGAAGCAGTCAACAGCGTTACCTGTGGAGGGAGAGGAGATGGGGGGCGTGTGGGGGAGAAGGGCTCGTGTTTACTTTGTATTAGGTTCTGATGTGTTTTCCAGTGAGCGCATCTGCGTATCATTTATGCGGTCTCGGAAGACAGGGGCACCTGGGTGGCTCCGTCGGTTAAGCATCCGACTCTTGATTTCAGCTCAGTTCAGGAGCTCACGGTTTGAGTTCAAGCCCCGTGTTGGCTCTGCGCTGACAGAGCAGAGCCTGCTTGAGATTCTCTCTCCCTCCCTTTCTCTCTGCCCCTCCTCTGCTCGCTCGCTCTCTCTCTCTCTCTCCCAAAAAACAAATAAATAAAAAGAAAAAAAGAAAACAAAAAATCCCTACCTTTTGTGCCTGAGGGAGAGGCTTCACTTCTTACGATTATCAGATCGCTGAGGATATGAAGTCAGATTTACCTCGTATCCTAGCAGCTGCTCGGCCCCACCGTCTGGAGCCTGGGTTGGTAAGGCCTGCAGAATGTCACCCCTGGGGTTGGGGTGGCGCCAGGCAATCAAACTGGAAGAGGCCACCTGGGAGAGTTCTCTTTGCACAAAATCAGTCCCGTCATTATTAATCCTTCCGGGAATGTCCGCATTTGACAGCCAGCTCCGCTAATGTGAGTCGAGGCTTAGCCACAGTTCTCTGGGCAAGAACGAGGCAGGGCCCTGCCGCAGGGGGGCCTTCCTGGACTTGCGGGTTTGGGAGAGAACTGGGCGTGCATCGCCCGGCCCCCTGCTTCCCCAGAGGGGATGAGCCCTCCATCCCCACCCCCCAGGGAGCAGAGGTCAGCCCGGCAGGTCCCAGTCAGGTGCCGGGCGGGGGCAAGGTTGGCCAGAGCTGGCCTTGACTGGTAGTCACATTTCTTTAATTCCAGGGTTTAAATGTAGGAAAACCCCCCTGTCTACATACAGAATCCACAGCCTCCCATGGAAGCTTCATCGGAGTTAATGGCCATCGTGTCGGCTCCTCTCTCCTTTATCCTCTGGTCCTATTTTCCAGGTGGTTTGGAATTCAGGGGTCAGAAGGGTGTTATTTACTCAGTGCTCCTGAACTTTCAACGGTGCGTGAGGTTGCAGGAGGCCAGAATCTTAACAGCCAGATTTAAAAACCAGTATCAAACGTACTAAACTTTATGGATACCAACAGCGTTCTGATGGGCCCGGCCCAGCTCCTTTACAGGGTACAGTGAATTCCCACAGTCAAGGTCGAACAACACTGAGGAGGAGCGATCAAGGATCACGCTAGAGAGGGAGCTGGTTTGCGCCCCCCTTGTTATCTTGAAACCGACGGCGTTCTGTTTGGACCTAGCACAGAACTCACAGTCCCGACAAATAAGAAAGGAGCCTTCTCTTCCAAATCCTGCCGTCCGAGCCCGGACACCCCCTCTGACCGGCACCCTCACTTCCCCTGCATCCCTCATGACTCTGTTATTTTAATGGACGCAGACCTCTTAGTCAGCCATGTTCTGTTACACTTTTACAACAACGTTCTACTTTTACAGTGACTCATATCCACTTTTTATCGTCTTATAGAGAAATCTATGGGAATAATAAAAGATGGTTTGTAGCTTTTATTGTCTGTTCCTAAATCAGTGACTCAGGAGAAAGAAAACGGTTAGGACGTAAGACCTGCTCTCTCTGGTTTCCAAGGCCTAGAATCTGCACCTCAATACGGCCGTAAGAGGGAAGGACGGTAGCACTAGTCTCGTGACAAAAAACTTAATGTCTAATGGGATCAAATATCAGATATGCTGTGCCCCCCTCCCGTTTAAACTGCTCCTTATTAACATGATATCCATTTTAAATAAGCCCCATGCACCACTCTGCCAACAGAGAACGGAAATATAAGGTTGACTGGGTATGTAAGACAGGATGGGATTTATAACACAGACCTGAAAAACCCTGAGTATTTGCTGAACTAAGAAGCAGAAGGCAGGGAGGAGAGGAGCGGTCCTGTTAGACGCAGAGCCGGCCGTGCTAACTACTGCCAGAAAGCCATCATTTTTGGTAAATGGTCTGCTCTTTAGCTGACTTACAGCTAAGCAAACAGTGTCCACAGGGGTCAACTCAGCCAGTCCTCGGGGATGTGGCCTGAAGCTCCTCATCCTGGAGGGCCCTGAGGGAAGGACATTTTTTTTTTTTTAATGTTTATTTATTTTTGAGAGAAAGAGAGAGATCGCGCACGCGCATGAGTCGGGGAGCAGTAGAGAGAGGGGGACAGAGGATGCGGAGCGGGCTCCCTGCTGAGAGGAGACAACCCTATGTGGGGCTCGAACTCATAAACTGTGAGCCAAAGTCAGACCCTTAACCAACGGAGCCATGCAGGCACCCCGAGAAGTGAATTTTCTGAAACTCCGATGTCTCTCTGTGCTTTGCTAACATTTAAAAACGGCCGAGGCCCCACGGCCACACCCGCACAGACGGGAGATTCCCGAAGGTCTCTGCAGGCTGCGGTCCTGGGGCCACATCCTAAAGCACAGACCGGGCAGCTCCTATAAGCACGTGCCCGTCGTGGCGCAGCCGCCACCACCAGCAGCTCCACAAGACTTCTGTGAGCGGCCGGGCAGTGGGGTCAAGGACACTTGCTCTCTACCACCTTGTTCTGTCCTTTCTGTGAAGATCCACAATGGAAACCGGCAGTCTAAAGGGCGCGGAAGGGCGTCGGTGGCACTGGAATGGTCTGTGTGGGGAACGTGACTCATGGGCACTCATTTCGCTGCCGTGCTTCCTGGGTGGTGTGTGGGGGCTGCACGCTGTTGTAGATGCAGTGAGATACACAAATATACCTAATAAACGTTACATCATCTCTCTGCCCGTGTAAGTTTATCATGGAACTGCTCACATGCTCCTGTTGCACAGGCCGCTAGGAAGCTCAGAGTGAGATCCGTGCCTGCTTGCGGGCGTACGGCAGCTGCTGTTTCGTACTGGCCGTACCCACGGCTTCCTCGTGTTGTCCTACCCTCATTTTCTCTCAGCCACAATCTCTGCCCCCCTCCCCGCCACCCCCGATCCCAGCACTGCTGAGATGTAGTTGACACAGAACACTGTGTACGTTTAAGGCGTACAAGGGGATGAATCGATACATGTATACACCGTGAAACTGTGAAACTGTGATGTCGATACCTGTATACACCGTATTACCACAGTAGGGTTAGTTAACACATCCGTCATTTCACATACTTTTTTGTACGTGGTGAGGACATTGAAGATCTACTTTCCTAGTAACCTTGGAGTATATTACACTGCTGACTGCAGCCGCCGTGCTGATTAGCCCAGAGCTAACTCATCTCAGAACCAAAAGTCACACCTTGTGACCGACATCTCCCGCCTCCCCCACCTCCCAGCCCCTGGCACCCACTGCTCTACTTTCTGTTTCCGTGACTTCTACCCACAATTTACTTCTTTACAATTTCTGTTTGTGTTTTCCCAATAAGCTGTTTCAGGCCTACTAGAGAATGAGGTAGCTTAGACATTTTTTCTTAATACTAAAAAATGTCTCTGTTTATGAAGACCCTAATATTAATGTGCAAACCCTTCTCCCCCTTAATTAAAAGCTGCGGCTCTGACCCATGGCTGGGGGGCCTCAGGATCGCTGGTGCCTTCTCCCTACTTGTACAGGCCTGGCTCCACCATTCGGCCTGGGGCCCGGGCGGCAGGCTGGGGTGAGCCCCAGCGACATGGGTTCAGGAACGTTGAACACGTCCGCAGGAGACATGGGTACACTCGCTGCCTGGGCTAAGGACCCCGACTCCGCACCATCTGCCTCCAGCTGAGGGGCATCTTAAGAAGGACACAGCATCACCTACGTAACACTGTGTCCTGGGATGCAAACCCTGAATCGAATCATGAGGAAAAATGAAACAGAAAAAGAGAAATGTTCTGCTTTTTAAAAGGGGAGCAACTACAAAGGACATGGCTCAGCTGACAAAATTGGGAGATGCACAGATCAGATAAGAGTATCATAAAGATATCAAACGTACGGAAGTCGATCCTTGTACATAAGAGAGTATTTCTATTAAGAAATTGGGGCGCCTGGGTGGCTCAGTCGGTTAAGCGTCCGGCTTCAGCTCAGGTCATGATCTCACGGTTCATGGGTTCAAGCCCTGCGTTGGGCTCTGTGCTGACAGCTCAGAGTCTGGAGCCTGTCTTTGGATTCTGTGTCTCCCTCTCTCCCTGACCCTCTCCTGCTCATGCTGTCTCTCCCTCTCTCAAAAATAAATAAAAACATTAAAAAAATTTAAGAAATGAACTCTACACTGAAGTATTTAGGAATAAAAGGCCATAATGTATGAAATTTACTCTCAAATGGCTCAGAACGCAGCCTCTGTGTGTGTGTGTGTGTGTGTGTGTGTGTGTGTACGTGTATGAAGGAAAGTAAACAAATGGGTGAAATGCCAACACTCACTGAATCTGGGTAAAGAGTACACTAGCGTTCTTTGTGCTATTTTTGTGACTTTTCTGTAAGTTTGCAGTTATTCCAAGTAAAAAGTTAAATAAGAAAAAGAAGAGAGTGCCTGCCTTCGACTGAACAACTTCCAATACCGCAGTTTTGTCTTAAAAAAAGAATGAAGTTTCCTTCCTCTCCCGTTGATTTGATAACTGCTACCAGCCCTTGGCGCCAAATGGCCCCAAATGGAAGAGCGGACGGCGGCCCTCTCCCGGCGCGTCCAGGAGGCCGGCTCCCAGCTGCCCCCTCTGCAAACACAGCTTTCTCTTCCTTCTGGGAGTCTACAGACCCCTGAAGCCAGCGGAATGCATACTCCTGAATGTTATTTTCCCTTGTTCTTTCTTTCTTTTTCTTTTTTTTTTTTTTGTTAGGCTAAAGTCTATTTATTGATTTTGAGACAGAGAAAGAGAGAGCGCACAGCAAGGGAAAGACAGAGTAAGAGAAAGAGAATCCCAAGCAGACTCTGCACCGTCAGCACAGAGCCCGACTAAGGGCTTGAACTCACAAACCAGGAGATATTGAACTAACCCGAAAAGAGTTGGATGCTTCACTGACTGAGCAACCCAGGTGCCTCTGTTAGGCTATTTTTATTTTTATTTACTTTTGAGAGAGAGGGAGAGAGAGAGAGAGAGAGCGAGCTAGCAGGGGAGGAGCAGAGAGAGAGAGAGAGGCAGACAGAGGATCCGAAGTGGGCTCTGCACCGAGTGGAGAGCCCAGTGTGGGGCTAGAACTCACTGGCTGTGAGATCCTGACCTGAGCTAAGTCGGATGCCCAACGCCTGAACCTCCCAGGCGCACCTGGTCTCATTTTAAACTCGGGGGGCAGACCCGGGGCCCAGAGCCTCACCGTCCCCGGCCTCGTGAAGTCCACGCTGTGGGCCAGGCTCTGCCGCATCTGGTTACTGAAGAGGCGGACGCACACGCTCTGCAGGTACTCCGGCGTGATCTGCAAAGAGGACACGAGGCAGCGGGTGAGAGGCTCGAAGTCCCCCTAGGGACATCGGGGGCCCCAGCAATGGTCAGAGCTCTCTCTCACCGGGCTTTCTGGAAGGTACAGAGATGGAATTTTGCGTTAACGCAGGGGCTCTCGGGAGCCAAAGCACTGAGCCTGACCAATAAAACCTGCTGACGCGCTGCAGGTATGATCAGGGGGTATTATATTCTAAATTACCTAATTCCACTCGATGTACCCCCACTTGTCACGTAAAATGAACGGACTTTAAACCACCTGTGCATGTGCGTACGAATTCAAGCAAGTCGAGTCAATCGGGTGGCCAACAATGTGGTCCAAAGAATGCCAGCTTCAAATCTAAAGATCTGGGCTCACGGGACTCAGGAAGGCCAGCAGCTCTGCCCTTTGCCTTGCGACCTGTCGGGTGAAACGAACAGGGTCTGCCTCCGTGGGTCACGGTGACAGGGCGAACAAGATCCATGCTTACTGAACCAATGACGGACACATCTCTACCAAGTGCCTGTGGTGGGAGTCTACACTGTCTTCCCGTCAATGCCTCTCCGTTCTGGCCTTTCTCCCGAGCCCCTCCCACCGGCTCTTCAGCTACTGTGACTCAGGACTGGTGGGGAGCTTCTCAGGTGGGAATCTCAGGATTTTTTTCTTTTCATTCTATACCTTTTCTTTTTATAAAAAGAATACACATTTCAAATGCTCAAGTGCCCCGACCTCTCCCCAGTCCCGTCCTTCCCCACAAACCACTCCCTGGAGGCACCTCTTGACCGCTCTGCTCTCTCCCAGACCCTTTTCTGTGCCTGACTGCGGGAGGGGACCCTCCCTTTCCCCAGCCTCCTGATGCCAAGTGGTGAAGTCTCACAAGGTCACGTGACCAGCTGCTCTCCCACTGATGCTCAGTGGTCCCCACGAGAGGCCCCCTCCCGCCATCACGGGGTAGAAAGCGCTGGGAACGGGGGCACATCCTCTCCTCGGAGGACTCCGTCCACCCATTGGAAACTTCTGGGCTGCTTCAGACACATCAAAGGCTCTGTCCATCCACGGCAGACATGGACACTCCGCTCTATGCAGAGGGACTCGGACAAAGCAGCGCCCATCGCCAGGCGGCACTGCCCCATCGGCCTGCATCCGTGTCCTCTGAGTCCCCACAGCATCGAAATGTAAAGGTTCCTTTTTCACCCTGTATTTTTAACCTTTCCTTTTACAACCTTTCACCGCCTACCACCTAAAAACACATCCAAATATATTTCATATTTAAAAAGTACCTCCCCCTGCCTCCACCCTAGGTCGCCAACTATCAGCCACCCCCCCAGGATTTTTCCATCACAGCCAAGGTGCTCGAGAGGACAGCCCACATTTCCTGTCTCGCTTCCTCTGGACCTCCCAAAACGCTGCAATTAGGCTTCTGGCCACTTTATTCTGTGGAAACTTACGTGGCAAAAGCCACCGCTGCTGACCTATGTGTCAAAATCATCGGACACTTTTCAGTTCTAGTCTTCTAAAGTGTTCTGTGGCTTCTGAGACTTTGCATAAACCCTTTACTTCTGAAACTGTTTTCTCCTTTGACTTCTGGAACTGCTACCACACCAATTCTTTAATGAGCAAATTTAATCATGTCACTTTCTTGCTTAAAACAGGTGAATGAGGAATGGACACAAATAGACAGGAGACAAAGTATAAATGGCCAACAAATATATGAAAATATATTCAGCCTCATCCATAATTAAAGAAATGTAAATTGAAACATTCATAACACCAAGTTTTACTTCTCAAACCGGGAAAGAGTTCAAAGTATAATCAGTTCAAAGTATAATCGCATCTAGTGTTGGCAAGTGTGTGGAGAAATAAACACGGATACAGATAAACTCCCAGGGATTTGGGTAGACATCGTTGAAATCTCGGGAGAAATAATTTGGCGACATCTATCAAAATGTTAATGCCCATAACCTCTGACCTAACAGTTCTACTCTTGGGATCTTACCTTACCTGTTTTCAAAGGTATATAGTATATAGAAGAATCTTCATTGGAACATTTTTTTGTTATAGCACACACAAAATCTAAATGTTCAGCATCAGAGATCTGATGGATCACAATTCACCCTGACAATGACATAATGTACAAGCCTAGAAAGGAATGGGGGCAATGAAGCCATGTGGAAAGATCGCCAAGCTGTACTGAAAGTAAAACAGCAAGTTTCAGAAGAATAATGGGTCGTATGATCCGAAGTGAATGTAGGCTGCACGCACACACGCACACACACATGCATATGCCCAGAAATGTTCTGAAATAAGACACAAGCAAACGTTAATCTTGAATACCAATAAAGAAGTGACACTAAGAAACCGGGGGGGGGGGGACGGCTTTTGCTCCATTCTATAGACTACTCTGACTTGTTCCAACTTATTACCACAAACATGCATTTTTTTTTACAGTAAAAGCAAGCCAGTTATAGGAGCGCCTTGGTGGCTCAGTCTGTTAGGCATCCAACTTCGGCTCAGATCATGATCTGCGGATTCAAGCCCGGCCGTTGGGCTCTGTGCTGACAGTTCAGAGCCTGCTTCCGACTCTATGTCTCCCTCTCTCTCTCTGCCTCTCCCCTGGTCACGTTCTCTCTCTCTCACTCTCTCTCTCTCTCTCTCAAAAATAAACAAACATTAAAAACAAGCACATAAACAAAAGTAAGCCGGTTACAAGTCTGGCCGCTGGCCCACCTCCCCCTGCCTGGGGCTCCGCGGGCCCCGCCTGCGCACTGCAGCAGGAGCTCACGCGCCCAGCTCCGGTCAGCGTGCCACACCTGATGCCACATCGACTCTGGCTGTAAGCCGCAACCAGGATTGTGCGGCTGTTTTTAATAGGATAGAAGGCAAAGGAAGGCATATGCTTTTCTTTCTATTTATTTCTGTATTGTTTAAACCTTCTAATTATGTGCATGTCTTTGTCAACAGTTATAGAATCCATGCTTGTTTTCTTTCTGATACTTTAAAAAGTATACTTTCTGATGCTATTTTTAAAACTAAAAAAAAAAAATTTAATTTAAAAAGTCCAATTTTTGAGGTATAGATTTCAAAAGCTCCTCATTAACGACAGGCCAAACCAAGGGCTCCTAAGCGTGGTCTCTAAGCCTCCCCACCATCTTTGCCCGTCCAGCCTCTCTGCACCCTCTTTCAGCACGTGGCGCCTCCCCAGCTAACGGCCGTCCCAGGGCGCCTGCAGTGCGCGCGGCGATGATTTCCCACGAACAGAGAGGCTTTCAGTGCAGGACACTGAAACAGATTAAAAACCTACTATAGCAAAAAACACAACGCAGTACTAGCTTAAGAATAGCCAGATCGATGGAAAAAATTAAAATCCCACGACATGATAAAGGCAGCCACTCAAATTAGTGAGGAAAGAAGTAAATAGTTCCGGCTCAAACGGTTACCTTTGGCCCAGTGGGGGGTGGGGGGGCGAAATTTCTTTCTTATATCATCTATCAAAATAAATTCCTTATGGATTAAAGATTTAAAGGTAAAATTAAAACAATCAAAACCAAACAAAATGGCCAACAGAAAAAAGTCAAGGTGAACATTCTGGCTCCCTTAGTGGGAAAAGCGTCTTGACTCACACTTTGAAAAGGCTAGATGGATGAAGGGAAAAACTGATAAAATGATTTGACTACATAAACATGGAAATTTTACTAACTTTGAAACACGAATTTAAAAACCAAAAAGCAAACTAAGGAAAATATTGACAGATGATGAGTTGTGAATGGCCCATGTCTTACCAGGGATGCCCGCGGCTGGAGCTGTATTCCTGATGTCCCCAAATCTGCTACGCCCAGGCCTTCCTCGTCACGCCTGGTGGCACCACTACCCTCCCACAGCTTGGGCCCCAAACTTGGAGTCTTCCTCGATCCCCCCCAAACCCGTGCCCAGGTCCAGTCCGGCACGAAACACTGTTGGCTCTATCTGCGAACACACCCAGAGGGGCAGCTCTGCGGCTCTGGCTGCCATCACCACCACCCCCGCCACCGCCCCCGGGTCTCCGCTGGTCGCCCTGGTTCCTCTGGCCCTCGGAAGACCGTTGTGAAGCAGCGCAGGTCGGCCTTCCGCAGCACACCAGCCCACGCCACCCCGCCACTCCGCTCCCCGGGTTCCTCGTAGTAGAGCCTCATCCTAACGACAGTCCCCAGGCCCCTGACCTGCTGGGTGCTGCTCCCCCTCCCTCTCTGGGAGAGAGAGGCACGTGACAGGCACACTTCTGCTTTTGGTCCTCTGCATCCTCTTCCTTCCGCCTAGAATTCTGGGAGAATCCCAGAGGGCTGTGAAACTAATTCCCTCACATCTTCCGCTTCCAGGGATGCTCAAATGATGCCCCCCTGGCTGCCTAGCTAACATGGCCCCCGGCCCATATACACACGTCCCCACAAACTCTGGTCCCCTTCGCCCTGCTCCTTTTTCTCCTCACAACGCTTGTTATTTTCTAACACAGGAGGACGTAATTCATTATCTCCAGTGTTTATGTTTACTGTTTATTATTCTCGCCCCACTGGGATGTACGCTCCCTGAGGTCAGGGATCTTTGTTTCGCTGCCTGCCGTTCCCCACGGGCCTAGAACAGGGAAGGCCTGATGCATGGTAAGCATACAATAAATCTGTGCAATGAATGACAGAAGCATATTAAAAAATGTTCAGTGTCATGTGTAAAGAATGTGATGTATATTTAAGAGACACTACCTCTCACTCATCAAATTCGCAAACAAATACAAAGGTTAGTGATAATGCCCGGGACTGGCCAGGTAAGGACTACTGGTGGAATCAGCCGAGCCAAGCCCCTCCGGAGGACCTCAGCCTAGATTTCAACCTAGAAAATCAACTTTAAAAAAATATAACAGGGGCGCCTACGACTCTTGATCCGGGGGTTGTAGGTTCGAGCCCCACGTTGGGTGTAGAGATTACTTACACATGAAATCTTAAAAAATAAATAAAATTTAAAACTTTAAAATGTAACAGAGGCTCATCTCCTCTCACTTCATGTACAATTTGTGAAAGTGAAAGGCTGGAAGCAACCTAGACGTCCGACCACGGGGACCGGGAGCCAGATGAAGTGCGGCGGCTCCGCCACACGACGGACTTGGATCCGCTAACGGTGAGGCTGGTCGAACACCTCATGACTTCCAGAATGTACGATTCAGTGTTCAGGAAAACGGATCAGAAAACTGCGTGCACCAGAGTCCATCCCATGGGGCCAGGCACCTGCTACCAGTGTGGGACGCTAACGTGTTACTGCTATGTGATGTGATTGCAGGTCTTTTTAATTTTATTTCTGCACGGTTCTCTATTTTTAAAATTTTCTGTGATACATATTACTTCAGTCATATTTTGAAGTTACTAAAAATTTTATTTTGTAAGTAAGTCTACACTGAACGCGGGGCTCGAACTCACGACCTTGAGATCTAGAGTCACATGCTCTACCAACTGAGACAGCCAGGGGTCCTCTTAATACACAAGTTTACACAGGCGATAACATTGTACAGAACCTAACACACACCCCAGAGCACAAAGCTGGAGAACTCAGAATCAGATCAATAGCCTCGGTCCCTGTCAGTGTCCTGGCTGCGGCACCGTCAGAGTCATGCACAACATTACCATCGGGGGAAGCTGGGCAAACGGTGCCACGCCTCTCTTTGCAATCGTTTTTTTTTAATGTTTTATTTATTTTTGAGAGAGAGAGAGACAGCAGGAGCAGGGGAGGCTCAGTAAGGAGACACAGAATCTGAAGACAGACTCCAGGCTCTGAGCTGTCAGCACAGAGCCCAACGCGGGGCTGAAACCCACGAACCAGGAGATCATGACCTGAGCCGAAGCCGGATGCTCAACTGACTGAGCCACTCAGGCGCTCCGCTTTGCATTATTTCTTAAAATTCCATGTGCTAATTATTCTACCTTTAAAGAAAATGTATATTTCTACAAAGAAACTTTTTTATACTTTGAATTTTGTAGTAAGTGAGACACTAGCATCATTCCCCTTGAAGTCGGGAATAAGACAAGGAGGCCCATTATTCGCTCACGCCCCATGGTCAACAGTGCCAGTATGCTAAGGAAAAAAGAGTCATGATACCTAATGAAACCACAAAATAAAACAAGCATTATCTAAAGACGGTATCACTGTCAGTCTAGAATACGGGGAATCAATCAACAGAACCTATCAGAGGAACAGAGTTCGGAAAGGAGGCTAGATAGAAAATCAACATGTGAAAATCTGCAGCTTTCTTTTCTACCAGCAGCCTATTTCCCCCTCGTTTTTATGCCACTCCATATTATTTTTTTTCTGTTGCCAGATGATTTCCTGTTTGCCAGTATGAAGAATAAGGTGGAGAAATAAAGATGCCAGGAAAGACAGATAAAACACCGCGGGCAGCACAGTCATGGGCGAGGGCACCGGCGCGGTCTCCTTCGCGGCTGGCTTTGGGCAGCACAGGGTGGGTGTCACTGGCGGGGAGCGACCAGGAATCCCATTATCAACACAGCCCGGGCCCTCAGCACGGTGTTATCTCCCGATGGACAGGCGAGCAGGGGCAGATCTTCCTTACCATCTTGCCACTGACTGTGGCCTCCAGGGAGTCCACCAGCTCTGCCGTGACCCCGATGAGATTGTGGTAGTCCGCCTGGATCTTATTGTACCGCTTCAGGTACGCCATTGACCTTCGCTCGGCTTCTATCAGCTGCTGGTGGAGCTGCTGCGACATTTCTAGGAAGACGATTTATATTAGAGCAAAACAACAGTAAAAAAAAACAAACAAACAAAAATAAAAAATAATTATACTCTTCTCAGTGCAGTATCATGCCTACTTTTAGAATGTTTTGCAGTCACAATGAACTTGACATTATCCATGTTTAACACATTACTTCTATTTCCTGATACAGTTAATTACAAGGTGCTCTGTGACCAGTGATTTTCAGTTTCTGGTCTCCAGTCATTCAACTGAGTCGTCACTGGCCTTCCTCCCACGATCCAGTCCCTTGTCTGGGCCCCGTGCACTCTCCTGTAGTTGCTCTCTCCATGTACAAGAAACAAACTCAGTATTCCTTCCAGCTCACAACCTGGGTGAACCAAACCTACGTCTTCTCCCGGTTTTGCGCCAGGAGGTTGTCTGGGGGTGATTCGTGTCTGCAGGACAGCTCTCCATTTTAGGTAAGGGGTAGGCTACTTGCCTAATGCTGAGGAGGCTAGAATCCAGAACTAGGCAAGAGTCCGGGTGCTTGGTCTGCTGGCTTGGTAAAGCACAAACCACCCCACTGCGCCTTAGAGCAGGCAGCCTTAGAAGGTTCTAGGGTTCTCTTCTGGGGCTCTGCGCCAGGGACAGCACTTGATGGCCAAGCCGTCCCGGACACAGCTGGAATGGCGGATCTCCTTCGGCGTCAGCTCTCCTTGGCCCCATCCTCCTTCCCCCTCCCAGAAGGCAAAGTTTGGATGGAAGGAATGACGATGCCCCCAAACCCAAATTACCCACTCTTTTCCTGAGCAGGCACCGTGTAATACTTAAAGTCATCATTGTAGAACACATTTCATCTGTACACAGAGAGATTTTAAAATCATAAAGACCTGGGCTCAAGCCCCTACTCTGCCACTTTCTTGCTAGATGATCCTGGGCAAGATGCTTAACTTTTCTGATCTCGTTTCTTAACCTATAAAATGGGGATGATGCTAATGACCTTGAAGAGATACCGTGAGGACGCTACTGCCTAGAAAGGACAGTCAATACTGTAAGAACATTGAACGGTGACAGATGGGGACTGCACTCCTCCAGGCGAGCACTGAGTGACACACAGAACTGTCGAGTCACAACGTTGTACACCGGAAACTAATACAACATGTATGTCAACTGTACGTCAATTAAAAAAAAAAAAGCATACAAACGAAAAACAAGTTAGCGTGAGGAAAAGTGAACAGATACACCCAAAGGGTCTAGCACAATTCTGGCTCACGAGAGGCCATCAGTGAGCAGCAGCTGTTTTAGAAAGGGGTCAAAGATTTTCTAAATCTATTTCTATGCAAGTAGATAACTCAAAAATGCCCGAGGTTACAACCTAAAGCAGCAGTATGCAAAATTTGAAATACGTCAGAATCATCCAAAAGTAAAGATGATCCTGCCTCACCTTCAGAGATTGAGTTTATGGACACGGCGTGGGGACTGAGAAACTGCGTTGTCAACCCACTCCCCAAGTGGCTCTGATGCATGTCACAGTTTGAGCCCCACTGTCCTAAATGATCTATTCCTCTTATTTGTGTCCTAAACAGCTATGAAGATCACGCATGAACTGTATTTAAAAGCTTTCACGTTTCAGGATTATGTGTAGAAGTAAAATGTTTTAACTATGAAAACCCCAAAATAATGAACTGATATTACTCTTATTATTTAGCATCCTTCAAGTCTCATTATTAAAAGATAACTTTAAAAAGCCATCTGGCATTGGGGTG
>PISW01012248.1:0-33996 GCA_004023785.1 Mungos mungo | reverse complement strand
AAGAATGAAATCTGGCCATTTGTAGGAAAGTGGATGGACCTTGAGGGTGTCATGCTAAGCGAAATAAGTCAGGCAGAGAAGGATAGATACCATATGTTTGCATTCATAGGTCTAACAGGAGAGACCTGGCAGGGGACCATGGGGAGAGGAAGGGGGAAAGAGAGCGGGGAAGAGTGAGGGACACAGATCAAGGGAGACTACTGAATATTGAAAACGAACCATGGACTGAAAGGGGAGGGGGAAGGGGGGGTGATGGTCATGGTGGGGGGCACTTGTGGGGAGAAGCACTGGGTGTTATAAGGAAACCAATTTGACAATAAACTATTATAAAAAAAAGAAATTATCTATACTAAACTTAAAGAAAAAGATGGATGATAATAAAACTGAACAGAACTTTTGATAACTGTAGGATACAATCAAATTAACATATAGGTACTTGGAATCCCAAAAGGAGACTTGGCAGAAAATAGAATAAAAAATAATTGAGAAAATAATGGCTTAGAATTCTTCAGTATTAATAAAAGATACTGGTGCACAGAGCCAAAAAGTTTCCAGAAACCCAAATAAGATTACCTAGGTAAATTACATTCAAAGAAAATCTTAAAATTAGAAACAAAAGGCACTTTAGTGGAGAAACAACAGGAATAAATAATAATGTCCCATAGAGTTTACAACACATGTAGAGGCAAAATATGACACGACAGGAGCACAAATGATAGGAATATAGAGATACTGATGTTGCAGGGTGATGTCGAAAAGACCACCAAACGCCGAATAGAAGTGAGGCATGGTTTTATTTACGGCCGGGCCAAACCTGATCTCCTTGATGGTAAGGAGAAAGTACAGAGAATGGCCCTGAACAAAGGCAGCAGTGTGTTTTTATGGACTTGCCAGGCAGAATATGTTATAACCAATTACAATTCAGTTTTTACGGAAACTTATCATTTTAAGGTTCTTTGTCTTGTAAATGACCAATCATATTTGAACACCTAAGATATCACGAGGCAGGGACTACGTGACTCTTTACATGTTGGGAGGCAGTGACTGTGTGACTCTTTTACATGTTGGCGTTGGCCTTGCCCTGGCTGGATCTTAGTGAAAGGAGTGGGTGAACATTTTGCAACAAGTTATCTATTTAGGAAGCAGGCAAAGTTACAGAAGTGGGATGAGGTGGTCAGCACCTTCTGATAAATGTAACAGGGAGCTACATAGGCTTTTATCTTAATGTTTTAGCAGTTATCATGCAGTTAGTCAGAACAGTGAACGGGGATATGCATTCGCAAAGCAATTTACAGAAGCCAAAACAGCTGGTTCCTGATTTTCCATTTTACTCAGGTTTGTTAACCTACACTGAAGTCAGTTCTAACATTGTTTCTGAGGTATTAAAATATTATTTAGGGGAAAGACTATAGTAAATTAAGGATGCATATCGTAGTCTCTAAAGTACTAAAAACACCAAATAGTGTACCTAAAAAGTCAGTAGAAGAAACGAGTGAAATTGTAAATTGTGTTCAATTAACCAGAAACAAGGAACATGAAGTCACCAGTAATAACAGAGTAGGGAGGTTTAAAGATTCACCCATCTACTGAAGCAACGATTAAGCTGGTAAAAACTGTCATAGTGAAATTTTTCTTTGAGCTCTGGAGTCTGATAAAAACTATAAAACCAGGTGAATGCTTAATGAAGAAAGAGGCTTCTAGATTTTGGTAAAATAGTATTGTGGTTCTTTTACTTACCCACCTCCCATCCCCTGCATTACCCAATTGGTAGCAGCTGTGGGAGCAACATTCCACGTTCTTGGTATGGGTTGCTAGTGCCAGCGTGGGGCAATATGGACTTTATTCTGAAAGAATTGAGGTTGTGTACTTTGACCTGTCTAGTAGTGCCATGAGTGATCAGCTCACGAACTTGTGTTTGTTTTGACCCCCTCAGAACTCTGTCAGGGTTGGGTAGCCTTCTTGGGCAATGTTCATTTAAATCACTTAAAGGCTGGCTCTCATAGCTCAGGGGTTAGAGCACTGGTCTTGTAAATCACTTAAAGGCATATACTATCTGCAGCCACCTGGGGCAAGGGAGACCAGATGGGATAAGCAGCAGAGACCCTGAAAAGTCCAGGAGGGCATAGGGAGGTAAAGGAGACACAGTGGGAGAATAATAGGCTTTACACAGTGTATGCTGGGGAATCAAAAGTCTCTGTGCATGCCAAGGGCTAGACGCATGCTCAGAAAGACCTGAGAAGACTTGAACTTGCATTTCTGGCTTATCTTTAGGCTCTGTGTATATAGAAGGGAGGTTAAGGCAGAATTGTAAATGGCCAAGCTAAGCATTGAAGGAATGTCCTAATTCAGCCAGTCTGCACAGACTAGGGGAGTACTTTTCTTCACCTCCCCAGTTTGGCTCCAGGTCTTTAAGAAAATCTCTGTCAGATCACAGGCTGAACACTAAGCCAGTGGAACAGAGACTTCAGTGGTCACATACCACAAAAAATACACTCTTTATAAAGCTAGTTTTTGGAAAGTCACTAAACAATTATAACCCACAACAAGTAGAAACAACAAACTCTGAGGAGTTAGAAGAATCAAAATTGCCAGTTACTACATTATAATAAAAGTGTCTAGTTTCCAAGAAAAAAATTGAGACATGCAAAGAAACAAAATCTATAGCCTATTCATAGGAAAAAAAGGAAATTAACAGAAACTGTCCCTGAGGATGCCTGGACACTGAACTTACTACACACAACTTTTTATCAGCTGCCTTAAATATACTCACAGGGCTAATGGAAATCATGGGCACAAAACTAAGGAAATCCAGGAGAATGATGTCCCACCAGAAACAAAGGAGGAGCAGAGGAACAAAGAACAAATGGGACCAAAAGAACCAAGATTATAGACTTAAACCATATACATAATTATGTTAACTGTAAATAGACTAAATCATCCACTTAAAAGACCAACATTGTCAGACTGGATAAAAAAAAGCAGGACACAACGATACACTGTTAACAGGAAATATACTTTAAAGATGAAGATCTAGATAGATAATAACTAAAATCGGTTAGAAAAAGATGTGCTGTACAAGTATTATGCATAAGAAAGCTGGTTTTGGTGTATTACTCTGAGACAAAGTAGACTTCAGGGAATACTACCAGAGACAAAAAATAGTAATGATAAAAGTTTCAAATTATTGAAGAGACAAAAATCATAAATGTGTACATACCAATTAATAGTGCCTTAGCATACATGAAACAACAATTGATAGAACTAAAGGGAAATATGCTTGTATTTATAATAATTGGAGATTTATCTTTTAGTAAATGATAGATCAAGCAGACAAAATGTCAGATTTTGGAAGATTTAAACCACACTATTAACCAAAACTTGACACAATTGAAATTTTAGATGACTGTATCCAACAGAGGACACAATTTAAAAAAAAGTGAAGATTTATTTAGTTTTAAAGTTTATTTTATTTCATTTTTTAAATACAATTTATTGTCAAGTTAGCTAACATACCATGTATACAGTGTGCTCTTGGCTTCGGGAGTAGATTCCCATGATTACATACAGCACCCAGTGCTCATCCCAACAAGTGCCCTCTTTAAATTGTGTATGTAATCACCAAGATAGACCATATGCTAACCCAAAAAACATACCTTAAATTATTTTCTTTTTATTTTAGAGAGTGAGAACAGGGGAGAGGGAGAGGGAGGGAAGAGAGAGGGAGAGAGAGGGAGAGAGAGGGAGAGAGAGAGAGAGAGAGAGAATGAATCAGTCTTAAGCAGGCTCCACGTTGAGTGTGGAGCCCAGTGCAAATGGAGCCCAGGGATCTCATGACCCTGGGACCATGATCTGAGCTGAAATCAAGAGTCAGTTGCTCAACTGACTGAGCCACCCAAGTGCCACCAAAAATGTATCTTAATACATTTTAGAGGATTGCAGTAATACAGAGTCTGTTCTCCAATTAGAATTAAATTAGGTTAGAGATCAATGATAAGATAATCAGGAAACCCTCACATATTTGGAAATATTTCTTTTTTTTAATTCTTTTTTTTATAATAGTTTATTTTCAAATTGGTTTCCATATAACACCCAGTGCTTCTCCCCACAAGTGCCCCCCACCATGACCATCACCCCCCCTCCCCCTTCAGTCCATGGTTCGTCTCCAGTATTCAGTAGTCTCCCTTGATCTGTGTCCCTCACTCTTCCCCGCTCTCTTTCCCCCTTCCTCTCCCCATGGTCCCCTGTCTGGTCTCTCCTGTTAGACCTATGAATGCAAACATATGGTATCTATCCTTCTCTGCCTGACTTATTTCGCTTAGCATGGAAACCATAAAAACCCTTGAGGAAAAAGCTGGAAATATTTCTAAATAATTCTCAGTCAATTACAAAATAAAAAAAGCACAAAGGAAATTAGAAAATGTTTTGAATTGAATAATGAAAACGTACTATCAAAATATGTGGATGCAATAAAGCAATGCTAGAGGAAATTTTACAGTTTAATTTTTTTATTTCCTTAAATTTTTAAGTGAGCTTTTTACTTTGGAGTGATTTTGGGTTTACAGTGAAGTTGCAGAGGTGGTACAGAGGGATCCTATACCCCTCAGTTTCTCCTGATGCTAGCCTCTCAGGTTTCCTTGGTGCTTTTGTCCAAACCATGGAAACAGTAGTGGTCCGTTGACTGATGTAAGGCTCTGTCCCTTGGGCGTTCCTCTCAGGCCTAGCCTACCCAGCCTGCACCTCACACAGCAGTTTTCAGTTTGCTCTAGGCTGTGAGAGTGTCTCTGTGAGCCTCATTCAGGATCTGACTTAGGGTGAGGTTCTGGGCTTTTAGGGGGAAGACCACAGTGGTGACTGCCCTTCTTGTCACATCATATCGTGGAAGTTTTAAATGCTTATATTGGAAGGAAAGAAATGTTTTTTTCCTTCACAAGTTTTTATTTAAATTCTAATTAGGTAAAATACAGTGTAGTATTAATTTCAGGTATAGAATTCAGTGATTCATCACCTGCATACAGCACCCAATGCTCATCACAAGTGCCTTCCTTAATCCCCATCACCTATTTAACACATCCTCCCCCCGCCCCCCGTTGTGCCCCCACTGCTAAGTATCAGTTCTCTATAATTTAAAGTCTGTGGGTTCTGGGTTGGCTCAGTTGGTTAAATGTCTGACTCTTGATTTCAGCTCAGGTAATGATCTCATGATTTGTGGGATTGAGCCCCAATTTGGGCTCTACACTGACAATGAGGAGCCTGCTCGGGATTCTCTCTCTCCTCCTCTCTCTGCCCTTCCTTTGCTCATGTTCACTCTCTCTCAAAATAAGTAAACTTAAAAAGGAGTCTGTTTCTTGATTCGCCTCTTATCTCCACCATGTTCATTTGTTTCTTAAATTCCACATGAGTAAAATCATATGGTATTTGTCTTTCTGTGACTTACTTCAATTAGCTTAATACTCTCTAGCTCCATCCACATTGTTGTGAATGGCAGTATTTTATTTTTTAAGTTTTTTTTTTTTATTTTGAGAGAGAGTGTGTATGAATGTTGCAAGTGGGGAGTGGCAGAGGGTGAGGGAGAGAGAATCTCAAGCAGGCTTTGCACTGTCAGCATGGAACCCAGTGTGGGGCTCAAACCCATTAACTGCAAGATCATGACCTGAGCCAGTATCAATAGTTGGACGTTTAACTGTCTGAGCCACCCAAGCACCCCAAAATTTCATTCCTTTTGATGGCTGAGTAATATTCCATTGTATAAATATACCACATTTTCTTTATTCATTTATCAGTCGATGGAGATTTGGGCTCTTTCCATAATTTGGATGTTGTTGGTAATGCTGCTGTAAACATTGAGGTGCATGTATCCCTTGAATTTGTATTTTTGTATCCTTTGGGAAAATAGCAGTGCAGTTGCTGGAATGTAGGGTAGTTCTATTTTTAACTTTTTGAGGACCTTTCATACTGTTCTCCAGAGTAGTTGGAAGGCAAGAAAGATTTAAAGTGAATAATCCAAGCTACCTACTGGAGAAAATAGAAAAACAATAGCAAATTAAAATAGAATGAAATTAAAAAATCAGGGCAGAAATCAGTAAAGTGGAAAATGGATGGAGACTAGAGAAAACTAGTAAAACAGTGATTTTTTTGAAAGGATTGATAAAAATGATAAATTCTTAGTAAGACTGAATTAAATAAAACATATTCATAATGAAAGCAAGCATTTGGGAATATTATGAATCATTTTACTTAACAAATTCCTTGAAAGGCACATTAGAATAAAATGGACACAGGAAGAAATAGAGTGATACTAAATTAAATAAATTCAATTTCTAATAAAATAATTTTCTTAGAAGACTCAAGTCCCAAGTGGTTTCATGTGTGTATTCTATGAAATATGCTTTTCAAAAGCAAAAGAGGATGAAACATTTCCTAACTCATTAGGAAGCCAGTATAACTTTTATTTAAAACCTAATAAGATTAAAAGAAAATTGTAGATTAATATCCTTTATGATTATAGATGTAAAAACTCTTAATATAAGCAAATACTTATTTATATACATTTATATAACCTATATATTTTATGTAATTCTGGATTTACCAATCTAATAAAAGGCACATATAAAGAACCCACATCTAACATTATGCTTAATAATGAAACAGAATGTTTCCTTTCAAACTTCAGGAACAAAATAAGGACATCTGCCTTTATAACTTTTTTTTGACATTGTTTTGGGAGCTTTGTTTCATAAATAAGGAAAAGAAGTACAAGCATACTTGGAGATCTTGGCAGTTTGGTTACAGACCACTGCAATAAGCCAAATATCACAATAAAGTAAGTCAAATGAATTTTTTGGTTTCCTAGTACATATAAAAGTTATGTTTACGTTATATTCTATTAAGTGTGTAGTAGCATTATGTGTATTAAAGAGTGGACATCCCTTAAGTCAGAGAAAGACAAATACCATATGATTTTACTTGTATATAAAATTTAAGAAACAAATGAACAAAGGAAAAAAAAGAGAGAGGCAAACCAAGAAATAGATTCTTAATTAGAGAGAACAAACTAATGATTACCAGAGGGGAGGTAGGTTGGGGGATGTGTTAAATAGATGATGGGGATTATGGAGTGCACTTGTTGTGATGACCACTTGGTGTTGTATGGAGGTATTGAACCACCATATTGTACACCTGAAACTACTATTATGCTATATGTTAACTGGAATTGTAATAAAAACTTAAAAAAATAAAAAGCATTTAGCTCCCCCTCCAAATATTAAAAAAGACTTTATTGCTAAAAAATGCTAACTATTATTGAGCTTTCAGCAAATTATAGTATTTTTGCTGGTGGAGGATCTTTTTAAAAAGTTTTTTAATGTTTTTAAATTTATTTTTTAGAGAGAGAGAGAGGGAGACACAGAATCTGAAGATAGGCTCCAGGCTCTGAGCTGTCAGCACAGAGCCTGATGCAGGGCTCAAACCCACTAACAGGGAGATCATGACCTGAGCCAAAGCTGATGCTCAACCGACTGAGCAACCCAGGCACCCCTAGAGGGTCTTATCTTGATGTTGACAGCTGTTGACTGATTAGAATGGTGGCTACTGAAGCTTGGGGTGCCTGTGGCAATTTCTTTAAATAAGATAACAGTGAAGTTTGCTGCATTGATTGACTCTTCCTTTTATAAATGATTTTTCTCCATAGTATGGGATGCTGTTTGATAGCATTTTACCCATAGTAGAACTTCTTCCAAAATTGTAGTCAGTCTTCTTAAACCCTGCTGCTGCTTTGTCAATGAAGTTGATGTAATATCCTAAATCCTTTGTTGTGATTTCACCAGTCTTCACAGCATTGTCACCAGGAGAGGATTCCATCTCAATAAACCAGTTTCTTTGTTCATCCATAAGAAGCAATTCCAATGTTAAAAATTTTTAATTAAAAAAATTAATTTATTTTTTATTATTTTAAATTTTATTTACTTTTTAATTTATACCCAAGTAAGTTACCATATAGTGCAACAATGATTTTAGGTGTAGATTCCTTAATGCCCCTTACCCAGTTAGCCCATCCCCCCTCCCACAACCCCTCTAGTATCCCACCATTTGTTCTCTGTATTCGTCTCCCATGTTTTGTCCCCCTCCCTGTTTTTAGATTATTTTTGCTTCCCTTCCCTTATGTTTATCTGCTCTGTATCTTAAAGTCATCATATGAGTGAAGTCCTATGATATTTGTCTTTCTCTGACTAGTTTTGCTTAACAGAATATTCTCTAGTTCCATCCATTTAGTTGCAAATGGCAAGATTTCATTTTTCTTGATTGCCGAGTAATACTCTGTGTGAGTGTGTGTGTGTGTGTACACACACACACCACATCTTCTTTATCCATTCATTTATTGATGGACATTTGGGCTCTTTGCATACTTTGGCTATTGTCGATAGATAGTACTGCAATAAACATTGGGATGCATGTGTCCTACAAAACAGCACGCCTGTATCTTTTGGATAAATACCTAGCAGTGCAATTGCTGGGTCATAGGGTAGTTCTATTTTTAATTTTTTGAGGAACCTCCATACTGTTTTCCAGAGTGGCTACACCAGTTTGCATTCCCATCAGCAGTGGAAAAGAGATCCTTTTTCTCTGCATCTTTGCCAACATCTCTTGTTGCCTGAGTTGTTAATGTTAGTCATTCTGACAGGTGTGAGGTGGTATCTCTTTGTGGTTTTGACTTCTATTTCCCCTATGATGAGTGTTGTTGAGCACCTTTTCATGTGTCTGTTAGCCACCTGGATGTCTTCTTTGGAGGAGTTTCTATTCATGTCTTTTGTCCATTTCTTCACTGGATTATTTGTTTTTTGGGTGCTGAGTTTGATAAGTCCTTTATGGATTTTGGTACCAACCCTTTGTCTGCTACATCGTTTGCAAATATCTTCTCCTATTCTGTTGGTTGCCTTTTAGTTTTGCTGATTGTTTTCTTTGCAGTGCAGAAGCTTTTTATTTTGATAAGGTCCCAATAGTTCATTTTTGCTTTTGTTTTCCTTGCCTCTGGAGACATGTTGAGTAAGAAGTTGCTGTGACCAAGGTCAAAGAGGTTTTGCCTGCTTTCACTTCTAGAATTTTGATGACTTCATGTCTTACGTTTAGGTCTTTCATCCATTTTGAGTTTATTTTTGTGTATGGTGTAAGAAACTGGTCCAGGTTCATTCTTCTGCTTGTCTCTGTCCAGTTTTCCCAGAATCGTTTGCTGAAGAGACTGTCTTTATTCCATAGGATATTCTTTCCTGCTTTGTCAAAGATTAGTTGTCCATACGTTTGTGGGTCCAATTCTGCGTTCTCTATTCTGTTCCATCGATCTCAGGGTCTGTTTCTGTGCCAGCACCATATTGTCTTGATGACTATAGCTTTGTAATACATCCTGAAGTCTGGGATTGTGATACCTCCAGGTTTGGTTTTCTTTTTCAAGATTGCTTTGGCTATTTAGAGTCTTTTCTGGTTCCATATAATTTTAGAATTGTTTATTTTAGTTCTGTGAAGAATACTGGTGTTATTTTGATAGGGATTGCATTGAATATGTAGCTTGGTGTGGGTAGTATTGACATTTTAACAATATTTGTTCTTCCTATCCAGGAGCATGGAATATTTTCCCAGTTTTTGGTGTCTTCTTCAGTTTCTTTCATAAACTTTCTATAGTTTTCAGTGAATAGATTTTTCACCTCTTTGGTTAGATATATTCCTAGGTTTAAAAAAATGTCTTTTTACATTTATTTAGTTTTGAGAGGTAGAGTGAGACAGAGCATGAGTGGGGAGGGGCAGAGAGAGAAGGAGACACAGAATCTGAAGCAGGCTCTAGGCTCTGAGCAAGCGTTTGGCACAGAGCCTAACGTGGGGCTTGAACCCATGAACTGTGAGATCACGACCTAAGCTGAAGTCAGACACTTAACTGACTGAGCACCCGGGCGCCCCTATTCTTAGGTATTTTATGTTTTTTGGTTCAGTTGTAAGTGGGATCAGTTCCTTGATTTGTCTTTCATTATTGGTGTATAGGAATGCAACTGGTTTCTGTGCATTGATATTATATCTTGCAACTTTGCTGAATTCATGGATCAGTTCTAGCAGGTTTTTTTTTTTTTGGTAGAATCTTCTGGAATTTCCATATAAAGTATTATGTCATTTGTGAAGAGTGAAAGTTTGACCTCCTCCTGACTGATATAGATGCCTTTTATTTCTTTATGTTGTCTGATTGCTGAGGCTAAGACTTCCAATACTATGTTGAGTAACAGTGGTGAGAGTGGACTTCCCTGTTTTGTTCCTGACCTTAGTGAGAAGTCTCTCCAGTTTTTCCACATTGAAGATATTAGTGGTGGATCTTTAATATATGGCTTTTAGGATCTTGAGGTATGACTTTCTATCCCTACTTTCTTGAGGGTTTTGATCAAGAAAGGATGCTGTTTTTTGTCCAGTGCTTTCTCTGCATCTATTGAGAGGATCATGTAGTTCTTGTCCTTTCTTTTATTGATGTGATGAATCATATTGGTTGTTTTGTGGATATTGAACTAGCTCTGTATCCCAGGTATAAATCCCACTTGGTCATTGTGAATATATATATATGTATATATGTATATATATACACACACACACACACACACACATATACATATACATATATACACACACATACATACACACACACACACACATATATATATTATTGTACTGTTGGATCTGGTGGCTAATATCTTGTTGAGGATTTTGCATCCATGTTCATTAGGGAAATTGGTCTATAGTTCTCCTTTTTAGTGGGGTCTTTGGTTTTGGAATCAGGGTAATGCTGGCTTCATAGAAAGAGTTTGGAGGTTTTCCTTCCATTTCTATTTTTTGGAATAGCTTCAAGAGAATAGGTGTTAATTCTTTTTTAATGGTTTGTAGAATTCCCCTGGAAGGCCACCTGGCCCTGGACTCTTTTTTTTTTTTTTGGGAGATTTTTTGATTACTAATTTGATTTATTTAGTGGTTATGGGTCTGTTCAAATTTTCTATTTCTTTGTGTTTCAGAGTTGGTAGTTTATATGTTTCTAGGAATTCGTCCATTTCTTCCAGGTTGCCCATTTTATTGGGGGTATAATTTCTTGTAATATTCACTTATTATTGTTTGTATTTCTGCTCTGATGGCTGTGATCGCTCCTCTTTCATTCTTGACTTTATTTATTTGGGTACTTTCCTTTTTCTTTTTGATCACATGGGCTAGGGCCTTATCAATTTTGTTAATTCTTTAAAAGAACCAGCTTCTGATTGATCAGTTCTCCTCGGGTTTTTTTTTTTTTCTTGTTTGTTTGTTTCAGTAGCATTGGTTTCTGCTTTCATCTTTATTCCTGTCTTCTGCTGGTTTTGGGTTTTATTTACTGTTCTTTTTCCATCTCTTTAAGGTGTAAGATTAGGTTGTGTATCTGAGACCTTTCTTCCTTCTTTAGGAAGGCCTGGATTGCTACATACTTCCCTCTTATGACTGCCTTTGCCGCATCCCAGACCTTTTAAGCTGTGGTGTTATCATCTTCATTGGCTTTCATGTACTTTTTAACTTCCTCTTTAACTTCTTGTTTAGCCCATTCATTCTTTAGTAGATGCTTTAGTCTCCAAGTATGTTTTATCTTTCCACATTTTTTCTTGTGGTTGATTTCAAGTTTCATAGTGTTGTGGTCTGAACATATGCATGGTATGATCTCGATCTTTTTGTATTTGTTGAAGGCTGGTTCATATCCCAGTATGGATCTATTCTGGAGAATGTTCCATGTGCATTGGAGAAGAATGAGTATTCTGCTGCTTTAGGATGAAATATTCTGAAATATATCTGTTAAGTCCATCTGGTCCTGTGTGTCATTCAAAGCCATTCTTTCCCTATTGATTTTCTGTTTAGATGATCTGTCCATTGCTATCATTGGGGTGTTGATGTCTTCCACTATTATGGTATTGTTATCAATGAGTTTCTTTGTGTTTGTGATTAATTGTTTTATAATTTTGGGTGACTCCACATTTGGAGCATATATGTTTACAGTTGTTAGGTCTTCTTGGTGGATAGATCCCTTAATTATGATATAATGCCCTCTTTTATCTCTTGTTACAGTCTTTATTTTAAAGTCTAGATTGTCAGATATAAGTATGGCTACTCCAGCTTTCTTTTGTTGACCATTAGTATGATAGGTGGTTCTATATCCCCTTACTTTCAATCTCAAGGTGTCTTTTGGTCTAAAGTGGGTCTCTTGTAAACAGCATATAGATGGATCTTGTTTTCTTATCTATTTTGTCATCCTGTGTCTTTTGATTGGAGCATTTAGTCCACTGACCTTTAGAGTGAGTACTTAAAGGTATGAATTTATTGCCATTATGTTGCCTGTAGAGTTGGAATTTCTGGTGGTGGTCTCTGGTCCTTTCTAGTCTTTGTTGCTTTTGGTCTTTTTTTTTTTTTTTTTTTTTTTTTTTTTTTTTTTTTTTTTTTTTTTTTTTTTTTTTTTTTTTTTTTTTTTTTTGTGTGTGTGTGTATTTTCTCTCTTCAGAGAGTCCCCCTTAAAATTTCTTGTAGGGCTGGTTTAGTGGTCACAAACTCCTTTATATTTTGTTTGGGAAACTTTTTATCTCTCCTATTTTGAATGACAGCCTGCTGGATAAAGAATTCTTGGCTGCATATTTTTTCGATTCAGCACATTGAATATATCTTGCCACTTCTTTCTGGCCTGCCAAATTTCTATGGATAGGTCTGCTGCAAACCTAATCTGTCTTCCCTTGTAGGTTAAGGACTTTTTTTTCCCTTGCTGCTTTTATGATTTTTTCCTTGCCTGAGTATTTTGTGAATTTGACTATGATATGCCTTGTTGATGGTTAGTTTTTTAAAAATCTAATGGGAGTCCTCTGTGCTTCCTGTATTTTGATGTCTGTGTCTTACCCCAGTTAGGAAAGTTTTCTACTATGATTTGCTCACATAACCCTTCTACTCCTTTTTCTCCCACTTCATCTTCTGGGACCCCTGTGATTCTGATATTCCTTTTTAATGAGTCTCTGATTTCTCTAATTCTTTTTATGTCTTTATTTTGAGAGAGAGTGATTGAGAGCAAGCAGGGGAGGGACAGAGAGAGAGGGAGACACAGAATCTGAAGCAGGCTCCAGGCTCAGAGCTGTCAGCACAGAGCCTGATGCAGGGCTTGGATCCACAGACTGTGAGGTCATGACCTGAGCTGAATTCGGATGCTCAACTGACTGAGCCACTCAGGCGCCCCATGATTTCTCTAATTCTTAAATAGTGCTCTTTTGCCTTAGTATTCTCTTTTTATCTGCTTTCTTATTCTCCATAAGTTTGTCTTCTATATTGCTCATTCACTGCTCTGCCTTATCCATCTTTGCCACTGTGGCATCCATTAGAGATTGCAGCTCAGTTATAGCATTTTTTATTTCATCCTGACTAGCTTTTACTTCTTTTATCTCTGCAGAAAGGGATTCTAAACTATTTTTGACCCCAGTTAGTATTGTTATTATCGTGATTCTAAATTCTGGTTCAGACATCTTGCTTGTATATATGTTGATTAAGTCCCTGGCTGTCATTTCTTCCTGGTCTTTCTTTTGGGGTGAATTCCTTAATTTCATCATTTTGAAGGAAGAAAATGAATTAAAAAGGAAAAAAATTAAAATTAAGACATTAAAAACAACACGGCAAAAAGCCAAATAAATGATGTTAGATCCCAGGTGTGTTTTGGTCTGGTTGTTGAAAGGAGCTTGATAGATTAGAGAAAGAAGGGAGAGACAAGAAAAGGAGAGGGAAAAAAAGGGAAAACATTTGAAAATTTGAAAAAATGAATGTGATGAAATAGAATAAAATGAAATGAAGTAAATAGAATTTGAAAAACTTACAAAAAAGTAAAAAATATAGTAAAAAATTTAAAGAAAAATGTTTTTAATAAAAATTGAAAATAAAATAAATTTTTTTCTCTTTCTGTATTCAAGAATAAGAAGAGAAAAAATGGAATAGATGGACCAGCAAACAGACTGAAATACAATTGAAATTACATCAGTGTCCCCTAGAAGTCAAACTATGAAGTACTTCATAGTCTGTAAACTAGGCAGGCAGAGAGACTTGTGTCATTACTGAAGAGAGAGGTTGGCCCAGTTGGGCAGGGCCTAGTGTAATGGCTCTGTTCTCCACTAGGTGGTGCTGAATAGCTTACTGGGGTAGATTGTTGTGGCACTTATAGGTGTATAAGCACGTGCGCGGGAGGGGTGAAAATGGCATTACCCAGCTACCCACTGTCTATTATCGGAACTCTTTTCTCCCTGACCAGCAATCACTCACGTTCTTTGTCTCTGGCTTCCATCCACTCTCTGCTTTTATAGTCCGTGACCAAGCCGTCAGGTTGCCAGTCGGCACCTCCCTCATGAATTTTATCTTAGATGTGGCTGTGTTCCCAACCCCTCACTTCTCTTTATTTTTTATTTTTTATGTTTTTTATTTATTTTTGAGAGACAGAGACAGCGTGAGCAGGGGAGGGTCAGAAAGAGAGGGAGACACAGAATCCAAAGCAGGCTCCAGGCTCTGAGCTAGCTGTCAGCACAGAGCCCAACGCGGGGCTTGAATCCACAAACCATGAGATCATGACCTGAGCCGAAGTTGGATGCTCAACTGACTGAGCCACCCAGGCGCCCCCCCAAGCCCCTCACTTCTGAGGGACCGTGGCTTTGACCCGTTCTGACCCTCTGGAGGAGAGTCTCATCAGCCAACAGTGGGTGCCTGCCCGCTGGCCCCCAGGAACATTAACAGGCTTGTGCTGCTGCTGCTGCCCAGAGACTGCGGCTGGGTGCCAGCCCATCCCAGAAAAAGTTCACACGATTGTGTAGCAGTGTTTCAGGGATTATGGTTAATCATAACACACATCTGGCACCAGGCTTCACCCTTAACGTCCTTGTTCCAGCACCAGTGAATGTGGTTGTTCTCCAGGGTCCATTGGGACCTTTCCTGTGGGGTGACCACACAGTCTCTACCAAATGTCCTCTCAGCAGGAACTGCCTCTCCCCATGTGGTCCATGGATCCCTTGGGCCTCACTCTCTGCTCCTGGGGATTTGCTCTTCCCACCAGAGTACCAGCAGGTATCAAGCTGCAGAATTTCAGACTCTGTGCTCCCTCTGCTTATAAAGTACTAATAGAATTTAAACCCTCTCTTTTCTCCTTTCTCCCTCTTTTGTTCACTCCCTGCAGTTGTTTCCACTTTTTCACTTTCTCTCCAGATAGATACTTTTGGGATGGGGTGCTTTTCCAATACTCTCCCCTTGTCTCCCTCCTCTCTCTGTAAGCAAAAGCAGCTCCCTGGCCTCCGTGGCTTCTCTCCCCCAGTTCACCTGCGCCGTGTACCTGATGAGTTCTGTGGTTCAGATTATGCAGATTGTTAATCCTCAAATCCATTTTGTAGGTGTACAGGATGGTTTAGTGTTGATCTGGCTATATTTCATGGATGAGAGATGCAAAAAAAAAAACCAACCCCAAAGACTTCCATGCTGTTCCACCATCTTGGTTCTACTCCAGTGTTAAAGTTTTATCATGAGGGATGCCTGGGTGGTGCAGTCAGTTGAGTATCAGACTTCGGCTCAGGTCATGATTTCATGTTTCATGGGTTTGAGCCCTGCACTGGGCTCTGTGCTGACAGGGTGGAGCCTGGGATCTGTTTTGGGTTTTGTGTCTCCCTTCTCTCTCTGCCTCTCCCCCCTGTCAAAAATAAACATTAAAAAAATTTTATCATGAGATTGCAGCAATCTGATCACAGGTTCAGGCTCTACTACTAATTTTGGCTTTCTGGCTGTTTCCATCACATCTGTGGTTACTTCTTCCACAGAAGTCTTGAATCCTTCAAGGTCAAGCATGAGGGTTGGAATCAGATGCTTTCAAAGTCCTCTTCATATTGATATTTTGATCTCTTCCTGTGAATCACAAAAGTGCTTAATGACATCTAGAATTGTGAATTCTTTCTAGAAGGTTGTCCAGATAAAGGAACCACTATCTATGGGAGCTATAACCTTACAAAATTATTTTGTTCTTGCTTTCTTTCTTTGCCTCAGAAAGTGACATTTATTGAAAGAAAAAAAGAAAAAAATGACAAGATATTTATCCCTTGGTTCTCTTTCCTCCCCTCTCCTGCTCCTCTTCAGCCCCCCATGGACTGAACCCTCAGTAGGACAGGACCAGTGCCTTAGATGAGTTCAGGAACATTGAGGGACATCTCCTCAATGGAGGTGTTGTAGACTGTTTCCCTGTCTTGAAGAGTCCTCTTGTCTGTCACTCTGTTAATAGCCACACCTTTTTGGCCAAATTGTCCTCCAGAACTGATTCTGCCAATATAATTTTACCTGTTGGTGGGAAGATCATACTTGATGACTAAAGAAACTTGCTGCACATCAGTGCCTCTGGCCAGCAAATCAGTAGTAATCAGTACTCTGCTGTAGCCAGAGTGAACTCCCTCATGATAACACCTCATTCCTTTTGGTCCAAATCTCTGTGCATGGCAGACATGGTGGAGTCTTGGGTGTACATCTTTTCAATGTGTCAAACCTTTCTTTGGATGTTGATGAGTATGACTGCCTGCATGATGGTCAGGGTTTCATACAAGTCACACAATGTGTCCAGCTTCCACTTCTCTCCTTCCACATTGATGTAGCTTGTTTTCATAAGCAGACCCAAATACATCGAAGATCTAATTTTTTCTTTAACAAGCAAAACCAAAAAACTAGCTTCCCTTTTAATTTTATTTGTTTGGTATTTTTTTGCTTCTCTTCTTAATATAGCCATTGCTTTCAAGAGCAGGAATACAACAGGCTTTACTAACAACAACAACAACAACAACAACAACAACAACAACAACAAACAGTGACCATGATAATTTGATGAGATGGAGGAATTCTCCTCAAAAGAAGAATGGGAGGAAGTAATGGCTAGGGATTTAGTCAATGTAGAGATAAGTAAGATTCCTGAACTAGAACTTAAAACAACAATTATAAGGATACTAAGTGGACTTAGGAAAGCATAGAAGACACTAGACAATCTCTTACTGCAGTGATAAAAGAAATAAAACTGGTCAGGCTGAAGTTAAAAATGCTGTGACCAAAATTCAAACTAGAATGGATGCCATGACAATGAGGAAGGATGAAGCAGAGAACGAGTCAATGATATGGAAGATAGAATTATAGAAAATAAGCTGAAAAGAAGAGGGAAGCAAAGGTGTTAGGTCATGAATGTAGTCTTAGGGAATTCACTGACTCCTTAAAGTGTAATAACATTTGTATCATAGGAGTCCCAGAAGATGAAGAGAGAGAAAAGGGGACAGAAGGTTATTTGAGCAAATTATAGCTGAAAACTTCACTAATCTGGGGAAGGACACAGATACAAAATTCCAAGAAGCACAGAGAACTCCCATTAAATTTAATAAAAGCCAGCTGTTACCAAGACATATCATAGTCAAATTCACAAAATACACAGACAAGGAAGGGGTTCCAAAAGTTCAAGGGAAAAAAAAGCCCTTAACCTTACAAGGGAAGAGAGCTTAGGTTCTCAAGAGATCTGTCCCAGAAAATTGGCAGGCCAGGACTGGCAGAATATATTCAGCATGCTGAATGGGAAAAATATGTATCCAAGAATACTTTACACAGCAAGACTGTCATTTAGAATAGAAGGAGAGATAAAGAGTTTACCAGACAAACAAAAACTAAGAGTTCATCATGACCACTAAACCTTCATTGTAGGAAATGTATTTTTAAATGTTCGTTTATTTTCTTTGAGGGGGGAGGGGCAGAGAGAAGGGGTGACAGAATCCCAAGCAGCCTCCATGCTGCCAGAACAGAGCTTGATGGGCCTGAACGCACAAACTGTGAGATCATGACCTGAGCTGCAACCAAGAGTTGGACGATTAACCGATTGAGCCACCCAGGTGCCTCTATTAAAGGGGATTCTTTGGGGACAAAAAGACCAAAAGCAGCAAAGACTAGAAAGAACATCACCAGAAATGCCAACTTCATAGGTAATATAATGATGCTAAATTCATGTCTATCTGGAATCACTCTGAATGTAAATGGACTAAATGGCTCCAATCAAAAGACATAAGATATCAGAATGGATTAAAAAACCCCATAATATCCATGTATATGCTCCCTACAAGAGACTAATTGTGGAACTAAGACACCTGCAGATAGAAAGTGAGGGCTGGCCATACTAAGACAAACTAGATTTTATTTTATTTTATTTTATTTTGTTTTGTTTTTTAAAATAGTTTATTGTCAAATTGGTTTCCATATAACACCCAGTGCTCTTTCACACAAGTGCCCTCTTCCATTACCACCACCCTCTTCTCGTTTCCCTCTCCCCTTTCAGGTCTTGGTTGGTTTTCAGTATTCAGTAGTCTCTCAATTTTGTGTCCCTCTCTCCCCAACTCTCTTTCCCCCTTCCCCTCTGCATGGTCCTCTGTTAGGTTTCTCCTGTTAGACCTATGAGTGCAAACATATGGTATCTGTCCTTCTCCGCCTGACTTATTTCGCTTAGCATGACACCCTCGAGGTCCATCCGCTTTGCTACAAATGGTCATATTTCATTCTTTCTTATTGCCATGTAATACTCCATTGTATATATATATATATATACTACATCTTGATCCATTCATCAGATGATGGACATTTAGGCTCTTTCCATGATTTGGCTATTATTGAAAGTGCTGCTATGAACATTGGGGTACATGTGCCCCTATGCATCAGCACATCTGTATCACTTGGGTAAATCCCTAGCAGTGCTGTTGCTGGGTCATAGTAGAGTTCTATTGATAGTTTTTCGAGGAACCTCCATACTGTTTTCCAGAGCAGCTGCACCAGTCTACATTCCCACCAATGGTGTAGGAGGGTGCCCGTCTCTCCACAGCCTCGCCAACATCTATAGTCTTTTGATTTGTTCATTTTAGCCACTCTGACTGATGTGAGGTGGTATCTCAGTGTGGTTTTGATTTGTATTTCCCTGATGGTGAGTGATGCTGAGCGTCATTTCATGTGCCTTTTGGCCATCTGGATGTCTTTTTGGAGAAGTGACTGTTCATGTCTTCTGCCCATTTCTTCACTGGATTATTCGTTTTTTGGGTGTGGAGTTTGGGGAGTTCCTTGTAGATTTTGGATACTAGCCCTTTATCTGATATGTCATTTGCAACTATCTTTTCCCATTCCATCAGTTGCCTATTAGTTTTCTTGATTGTTTCCTTTGCAGTGCAGAAGCTTTTTATCTTGATGAGGTCCCAAGAGTTCATTTTTGCGTTCATTTCCCTTGCCTTTGGGGATGTGTCGAGTAGGACATTGCTGAGGTTGAGGTCAAGGAGGCTCTTTCCTACTTTCTCCTCGAGGGTTTTGATGGTTTCCTCTCTCACATTAAGGTCCTTCATCCATTGTGAGTTTATTTTTGTGTATGGTGTAAGAAAGTGGTCTAGATTCATTCTTTTGCATGTTGCTGTCCTGTTCTCCCAGCACCACCTGCTAAAGAGGCAGTCTTTTTTCCATTGGATACTCTTTCCTGCTTTGTCAAAGAATAATTGGCAGTACATTTGTGGGGCCAGTTCTTGGTTCTCTATTCTATTCCATTGGTCTATGTGTCTGTTTTTGTGCCAATACCATATTGTCTTGATGATGACAGCTTTGTAGTAGAGGCTAAAGTCTGGGATTGTGATGCCTCCCGTTTTGGTTTTCTTCTTCAATATGACTTTGGCTATTCATGGTCTTTTGTAGTTCCATACGAATTTGAGGATAACTTGTTCTAGCTTTGAGAAGAACGCTGGTGCAATTTTGATGGGGATTGCATTGAATGTGTAGATTGCTTTGGGTAATAATGACATTTTCACAATGCTTATCCTTCCAATCCATGAGCATGGAATGTTTTTCAATTTCTTGGTGTCTTCTTCAATTTCTTTCATAGGTTTTCTATAGTTTTCATCATACAGGTCTTTTACATCCTTGGTTAGGTTTATTCCTAGGTATTTTATGGTTTTTTGTGCAATTGTGAATGGTATCAGTTTCTTGGTTTCTCTTTCTGTTACTTCATTATTGGTGTATAGAAATGCAAACGATTTCTGTACATTGATTTTGCAACTTTACTGAATTCATTGATCAGTTCTAGAAGGCTTCTGGTGGAGTCTGCCCGGTTTTCCATGTAGAGTATCATGTCATCTGCGAAAATTAAAAGTTTGACTTCTTTGCTGATTCTAATGCCTTTTATTTCCTTTTGTTTTCTGATTGCTGACGCTAGGACTTCCAGCACTATGTTAAACAACAGTGGTGAGAGTGGACATCCTTGTCGTGTTCCTGATCTCAGGGGGAAAGCTCTCAGTTTTCCCCATTGAGGATGATATTAGCTGTGGGCTTTTCATAAATGGCTTTTTTAATGTTTAAGTAAGTTCCTTCTATTTCGACTTTCTCAAGAGTTTTTATTTAGAAAGGGTGCTGTATTTTGTCAAATGCTTTTTATGCATCTATCGACAGGATCATATGATTTTTATCTTTTCTTTTGTTAATGTGATGTATCACGTTGATGGATTTGTGAATATTGAACCAGCCTTGTAACCCAGGGATGAATCCCACTTGATCATGATGGATAATTCTTTTTATATGCTATTGAATTCAATTGGCTAGTATCTTGTTGAGTATTTTTGCATCTGTATTCATCAAGGATATTGGTCTGTAGTTCTCTTTTTTCGCTGGGTCTCTATCTGGTTTGGGTATCAAGGTGATGCTGGCTTCGTAGAATCAGTTTCGAAGTTTTCCTATTTCCATTTTTTTGAATTGTTTGAGAAGAATGGGTGTTAACTCTGCTTTAAATGTCTGGTAGAATTCCCCTGGGAAGTCATCTGGCCCTGGGCTCTTATTCATTGGGAGATTTTTGATAATGGATTAGATTTCTTCACTGGTTATTGGTCTATTCATGCTTTCTATCTCTTCCCATTTGAATTTTGGTAGTGCATGTGCATTTAGGAATTTGTCCATTTCTATTAGATTGTCCAGTGTTGGCATATAGTTTTTCATAGTAATCTCTAATGATTGCTTGTATTTCTAAGGGATTGGTTGTAGTAGATCCATTTTCATTCATGATTTTGTCTATTTGGGCGCTCTCTCCTTTCTTTCTAAGGAGCCTGGCTAGAGGTTTATCAATTTTGTTTAATTTTTCAAAAACCCAACTCTTGGTTTAATTGATCTGCTCACCTATTTTTTTGGATTCTATATTGTTTATTTCTTCTCTGATCTTTACTATTTCTCTTTTTCTGCTAGGTTTGGGGTGCTCTTGCTGCTCCCCTTCTAGTTCCAGTAGGTGCTCTGTTAGATTTTGAATTTGTGCTTTTGGTAGTTTGTTGAAATAGGCCTGGATTGCAATATACTTTCTTCTTAGGTCTCCCTTTGCTGTGTCCCAGAGATTTTGGATTATTGTATTTTCATTTTCATTTGTTTCCATACCTTTTCAAATTTCTTCTCTAATTGCCTGATTAGCCCAATCATTCTTTAGTAGGGTGGTTTTTAATGTCCCCATTTTTGGTGGTTTTCTAGATTTATTCCTCTGATTGATTTCAAGTTTCATAGCATTGTGAACTGAAGGCATTCATGGTATGATCTCAGTTCGTTCATATTTGTGGAGGGCTACTTTATGCCCCAGTATGTGATCTATCTTGGAGATTGTGCCATGTGCACTTGAGAAGAAGGTGAATTTCTTAACTTCAGGATGCATAGTTCTAAATATATCTATCAGTTCCATCTGTTCCAATGTGTGTTCAGGTCCATTGTTTCTGTTGATTTTCTGTCTGGTTGACCTATCCATTGCTGTCAGTGGAGTATTAATGTCCCCTGCAATTAGCACATTCTTATCAATAAGTTTGTTTCTGTCCGTGATTAATTGTTTTATGTATTTGGGTGCTCCTGAATTTGGTGCATAGATGTTTATAATTGTTAGCTCTTCCTGATGGTGAGACCCTGTAATTATTATATAATGTCCTTCTTCATCTCTTGGTACTGCCTTTACTTTAAAGTCCAGTTTGTCTGATATATATGGCTACTCTGGCTTTCTTTTGGCTTCTAGTTACATGATAGATATTTCTCCATCCCTTTACTTTCAACCTGAAGGTGTCTTTAGGTCTAAAATGATCTTTTGTAGACAGCAGGTAGATTTTTTTTTAATCCATTCTGATACCCTATGTTGTTTAGTTGGAGCATTCAGTCCATTTACATTCAGTGTTATTATTGAAAAATGTGGGTTTAGATTTATTGTGTTCTCCATAGAGTTCATGTTTGTAGTGATGTCTCTGGAACCTTGTATTCTTTGCAACATTTCTCTCATAGAGTTCCTCTTAGGATTTCTTGTAGGGCTGGTTTGGTGGTGATGAATTCTCTCAATTTTTGTTTATTTGGGAACATCTTTATCTCTCCTATTTTGAATGACAGGCTTGCTGGATAAAGGATTTTTGGCTTCATATTTTTTCTGTTCATCACATTGAATATTTCCTGCTATCCCTTCTTGGCCTGCCAAGTTTCATTAGATAAGTCTGTAACCACTCTGATAGTTTTCCATTTGTATGTTAGGGCTCTTTTATCCCTAGCTGCTTTCAGAATTCTCTCTTCATCTTTATATTTTGCTGGTTTCACTATGATATGTCTTGCCGAAGGTTGATTCAAGTTATGTCTTAAGGGAGTTCTTTGTGACTCTTGAATTTGAATGTCTAATTCTTTCCCGAGATTTGGGAAATTGTCAGTTATAATTTGATCTAGCACCCCTTCAGGACCTTTTTCTCTTTCTTCTTCAGGTATTCGTATGATTCATATACTGTTCTGTTTGATTGTATCACTCAGGGCTTGAATTCTCCTTTCCTGCCCCTGGATCAATTTCTCTCTTTTTGTCTCAGCTTCCTTTTTTGCTATAACTGTGTCTTCTAATTCACGTATTCTTCTCTTTGCCTCTTCAATCTGTGAGGTGGCCGCCTCCATTTTATTATTCACCTCATTTATAGCCTTTTTTTTTTTAACTTGTCACAGCTATTTTGAAAGTCCCTACTCATTTTATCAGTATCTTCTCTGATGCTTTTTTCAAGCCCAGTGATTAATTTTATGACAGTGTTCTAAATTCTTGTTCAGTTATGTTGCTTAGATCTGTTTTGAGCAGTTATGTGGCTGTGACTTCTCCCTGGAGTTTCTTTATGGGAAAGTTCTTTTGTTTTGTTATTTTGGCTAGCTTTCTGTCTCTTGTCAGTTTTACAAGCTCATTGTGCACTTTGTACCTGTTAGTATTGCTCTATTAAAGGATGTTTATTGACTGTCCAGGGCTTGTCATTTTAGGAAGTGTTCTTTTATTGGTGTCTCTGTTTCTCTTGTTATGCCTTTGATTATTTTACTTCCCTGCTCAGCGATAATTGGGACTCGCCGTCATGAGCACTTTGGCTTGTTTCTTGTGGTAGCCCTGAGAAGGAAAACAGGCAAACACAGAGGGAACAGAAGCACACAAATGCACAGAAAAATCAAACAAACAAATTAAAAGGGGAAAGGAATAAAAGAAAAGGAAGGGAGAGGAAAGAGAAGAAAAGAGAAGAAATAAATAAAGGGGGGCAGAGACAACAAAGGATAATGGACAGTCTAAAAGCATATAACCAGGTGAGGGGAGAGATAAGGTTGAGATAAGGGAGAATATATCTGGATGGCAAGAGAAAAAAAAGAGGAGAAAGAAAAATAATGAGTAAAAATAAAAAAATTTAAGAAAGAGTAAAAAATGTAATAGTAATAATAAATACAAAAAAGCAGCAGCTCCTACTTGTTGTGGTTTGCCTGCTCTTGCAGGCCCCATCTTGGTGGTTTCAGAGAGAAGAATGGCGGGCCCCAAACTCTGCTTGAACTAAGCACTGCAAGCCACTCTTATGAGTCTGATCTCGTTGTGCCATGGGCAAGCCAAGCTGTATTTTCCAGGCCCCCTCACTTCAAAATTCGAGTCCATGCACTTTAATTCTACTACAGATGAGATGTACTCGCTTTGGTAGCGAGCTTCTTAGTTGGGATCTTGTAGGGGGAGGGAGTTTTTCTCCTGGTGCAGGCTGGGGTTTGTGCTGCAGCTGCTGGAGGTGAGGTGTGCCCTTGCGGCTGCAGCTGCCGCCAAGTCCCTGCTGGGATCACGTAGGGGTGTGGGCTGTTTTTCCTGGTGCCACCCGGGATTTACGCTGCCACTGCTGCAGGCGAGGTGCACGCCTGCAGCTGCTGCCGCCAACTCTCTGCAGGATTCTCCTGGGGGAGAGGGCAGCTTTTTTTTCCAGTGCCATCCTGGGTCAGTGCTGATGCTGCGGAGCCTAAGGAAGAATTTGCTATCTATACGGGACAGGTTTCTTTCCCCGAGCTCAGTGGTTATACACGGGGTGAGAGTTTTTCTATCCATCCTGGGTTAAGTTCTTTATCTCTTCTCTAGAGACAGTACTATGAGCGTGTTCAGTTTCTTTTTCTCTTCCCTTTGTCTCTCAGGGGCTCTGTGTGTTTACCTATGTTGGGCTGGGGCTCCCTCCTCCTCTGCCTCTCTCAGGCTGGCCCGTTTTCCAGTCTCCCCAGTTCGCACTCACTCACTCAGGTATCTTTGAGGTTGTCTTCTTTCTGGAGTCTGTATTTTCTCCTCCCACTCTTGCAGATAAGAGTAATGACCTTCTCAGTTCAATACATGAGGCAGACAAGTCTACAGAGCTCCCTTCTTCTCCGCCACCTTGCCTTCTCCCACATTATCTGTATACCCAGATTTTATTATTTTGTAAATTTTTTCTTTTCTTTTCTAATTCATTGTCAAGTTGGTTTCCATGTAACACCCAGTGCTCATCCCAACAATTGTTCTCCTCCATGCCCATCCCCCTCCCCCGATTTTTCTCAGCATTCAAGATTCTCTCATTGGACAATCTAGATTTTAAACCAAAGGTTGTAATAAGAGATTAAGAAGGGCATTATATCATAATTCAGGTGTATATCTATCAAGAAAATCTAATAATTGTAAATATTTGTGTTTCCAACTTGAAAAGAGTCAGATTTATAAATCTTAATTGCGAACATAAAGAAACTCATTGAAAATAATACTATAATAGTAGGGGACTTTAACACCCCATTTACAGCAATGGACAGATCACCTGAGCAGAAAATCAACAAGGAAACAATGGCTTTGAATGACACACTGGATTGGATGGACTTAACAGATATATCCAGAACATTTTGTTGTAAAGTAGCTGAATACACATTCTTTTCAAGTGCACGCAGAACATTCTCTAGAACATATCACATACTGGGTCACAGATCACCCCTCAACAGGATCAAAAGGATGGAGATCATACCATGCATATTTTCAGACCATGAGGCTATGAAACTTCAGTCAACCACAAGAAAAAATTTGGAAAGACCACAAATACATGGAAGCTAAAGAACATCCTACTAAAGAACAAATGATTTAATGAGGAAGTTAAAGAAGATATAAAAAGTACATGGAAGCAAATGAAAATGAAAACGAAAATGTGATAGTCCGCAATCTTTGGGATGCAGGAAAGGCAGTCCTAAGAGTGAAGTATATTGTAGAACAGGTCTACTTCAAGAAGCAAGAAAAGTCTCAAAAATACACAAAATAACCTTACACCTAAAGGAGCTAGAAAAGGAATGGCAAATAAGGCCTTAAGCCAACAAAGGAAGGGCAATTAAGATTAGAGCAGACATAAAGAATATAGGAACACAAAACCTCAGCAGGACAGATCAGTGAAACTAAGAGCTGGTTCTTCAAAAGAGTTAATAACCAGATTTATGAAAAGGAAAAGAGAAAGGACCCAAATAAGTAAAATCATGAATGAAAGAAGAGAGATCACAACCAGCACCACAGAAATACACCAATTATAAGAATATCATGATAGATTATATGTGAACAATCTGGTCTATTTGGAAGAAGAGGAAAATTCCTAGAAATATACAAACTATCAAAACTGAAACAGGAAGAAATAGAAAATTTGAGGAGACCCATAACCAGCAAATAAATTGAGTCAGTATTCAAAAATCTCCCAACAGGGGCATCTGGGTGTCTGAGTCAGCAAAGCATCTGATTCTTGATTTTCAGCTCTGGTCAAGATCTCAAGGTTCATGAGATCAAGCCCTGCATTGAGTTCCGTGTTAACAGCACAGAGTCTGCTTCAGATTCTCTCTCCTCCCCCCTCTCTGCCCCTCCCCTTATTCACTCTCTTCATCTCTCTCTCAAATAAATAAACATTAAAAAATCTTCTAAGAAACAAATATCAAAGGCCTGATTGCTTCCCAGGGGAATTTAAATGAGAGTTAATACCTATTCTCAAATTGTCCCCCAAAATAGAAATGGTAGGGAAACTTACAAACTCATTCTACCAGGTCATCATTACCTTGGTTCCAAAACCAGACATACCCCACTAAAAAGGAGAATTACAGGCCAGTATCCCTGATGAGCACAGATGTAAAAATTCTCAACAAGATACTTTCAAATTGAATCCAACAGTACACTGAAAGAATTATGCACCACGATCAATTCCTAGTCTGCAGGGATGGTTCGTTATCTGCATATCAATCACTGTGATATACCACAGTAATAAAAGAAAGGATAACCGTATGGTTTTGTCATTGGATGCAGAAAAAGTATTTGACAAAATATAGCATTTATTCTTGATAAAAACCTCACATACCTCAACATCATGAAAGCCATATATGAAAAACCCACAGCTAATACCATCCTCAATGGGGAAAAACTGAGAGATTTTCCTCTGCAGTTAGGAACAAGACAGGGATGTCCACTCTTACCATTACTACTTAACATAGTACTGAAAGTCTTAGCCTTAGCAATCGACAGCACAAAGAAATAAAAGCCATCCAAAACAGCAAAGAAGACAAAATTTCAGTATTTGCAGGTGACTTGTATGTAGAAAACCTGAAAGACTCCACCAAAAAATTGCTAAAAGTAATACATGAATTCAGCAAAGTTGCAGACTATAAAATCAATGTACAGAAATCTGTTGCATTTATATACACCAATAATGAAGCAGCAGAAAAAGGAATCAAGGAATTGGTCCCATTTGCAACTGCACCAAAAACAATTAGATTCCTAGGAATAAACCTAACCAAAGAGGTGAAAGATCTATATTCTGCAAACTATAGAACACTTATGAAAGTAACTGACGAGGGCACAAAGAAATGCATTCCATGCTTATAGATTGGAAGAACAAACATTTTAAAAATGTCTTTACTACCCAAAACAGTCTCCACATTTAATGCAATCCCCATCAGCATACCAATAGCATTTTTCACAGAACTAGAACAAAAAATCATAAAATGTATATGAAACCACATAAGACTCTGAATAGCCAAAGCAGTCTTGAAAAAGAAAAACAAAACTGGAGGCATCACAATTCCAGGTATCAAGCTATACTTCATAGCTGTAGTTATCAAGACAGAATGGTACTGGCACCAAACAGACTTACAGGATTAATGGAACAGAATGGAAAACCTAGAAATGGACCCACAACCAAATGGTCAACTAATCTTTGACACAGCAGGAAAGAATATCCACTGAGAAAAAGACAGACTTTTCAACAAATGGCACTGGGAAAATTGGACAGCAATATGGCAGAAGAATGAAACTGGACCACTTTCTTACAGCATACACAAAAATAAATTCAAAATGGATGAAAGACTTAAATGTGAGATAGAAAGCTATCAAAATTCAAGAGAACACAGGCAGCAATCTCTTTGACATCAGCCAGAGCAACTTCTTACTAGGCACATTGCCAGAGGCAAGGGAAACAAAAGTAAACATGAACTGTTGGGACTTAATCAGGATAAAAAGCTTTGGAGTGTCTGGGTGGCTTGGTTGGTTGGACCTCTGACTTCAGGTCATGATATCGCAGTTTGTGAGTTCAAGCCCTGCCTCAGGTTCACTGCTGTCAGCACAGAGCCCACTTAAGATCTCTGCCCCTGCTCTCTCAAAAATAAACAAAGATAAAAAGCTGTTGCCCAATGAAGGAAACAGTTAACAAAACTAAAGTGCAGCCTAGAGAATGGGGGAAGATATTTGCAAATGATGTATCTGATAAAGGATTAGTTTGTAAAACTTATAAAGAACTTATTAAATGCAACACCCAAAAAACAAATAGTTGTTAACAAATGGGCAGAAGGCATGAATAGACACTTTTCCAAAGAAGACATCCAGATAGCTAACAGACCCATGAAAAGGTCCTCAACATCTCATCATTAGGGGACTACAAATGAAAACCTCGATGAAATACCACCTCACACCTGGCAGAATGGCTAAAATTAACAACACAAGAAACAACAGGTATTGGTGAGGATATGTAGAAAGAGGATCACTTTTGCATTGTTGGTAGAATTGCAAACTGGTATAGCCACTCTGGAGAACAGTATGGAGCTCCTTCAGAAACTTAAAAATAGGAGTACCTATGCTTTAGCAATTGCATTACTAGGTTTTTACTCAAAGGATTAATAAATACAGATTCAAAGGATCTGTTCATAGGATCATTATCAACAGTAGCCAAACTATGGAAAGAGCCCGTGTCTATTGATGAATGGATGAAGAAGATGTGGTATATAAATACAATGGAATATTACTCAGCCATCAAAAGGAATGAAATCTTTTCATGACATCGTTTGTGACAACATGGATGCAGCCAGAGTGTATTATGCTAAGCAAAATAAATCAGTCACAGAAAGACAAATACCATATGATTTCAGTCATATGTGGAATTTAAGAAAACAAAACATGAACACATCAGAGGGAGCAAAAAGAGAGAGGGGAGCAAACTGACCAGAAATGGAGGTGCCTGGGTGGCTCAGTCAGTTAAGCATCAACTCAGTTTCAACTCAGATCGTGATCTCATGGTTTAGGAGTTTGAGCCCCACATTGAGCTTCACAATGATGGCAGAGCCTGCTCGGGATCCTCTCTCTCTGCTCCCCCAACTCTCAAAAATAAATAAAACTTTTTTAAAAAAAAAAAGGATCAGAAAACAAGAAGTAAAGAAACAAGTTGATTAAAAAAGATCAGTGAAAATAGAAGAAAAAGCCAAAATCATATCAGAAATGAAGATCAGATTTGAAAGAAAATTTCATACTATGCGTTGAAGGAAAACAAGGAAACATGAATGTGAATGAGAAAAAGTGAAAGTGAAAGTAGTTGAAATGGAAGTCAAGTGAATATTTTAACTTTAAGTAGAATTCCTAAAAACTAAAAGCAAAACACTGGAATATGCTTAACAATTAAAACTGTAATTTAAGAAAGGTTTCTAAGAATAAAAGAAAACGTGAATCTACATATTGAAATAATCCATCAGGCACTTGTGAAATTGACCAATAATGAAAAATTTTGAGACATACCCTAGAAAAGCTAATAGACTTTAAAAAAAAATTCTGAAGGCATCAAAAAAAAATCTGGAAGACAAGGAAACTACACTGACAACAGAATTCTCAAAAACAAGGTAATAATAAAGCAGCATTTCCAAGAAACCGTAGAAAGGAATTATGAATCAAGAATTGTGTATCAAACCAAGCTGTCCTTCAAGTACCAAAATACTTTTTAGGTTTGGGGCATGAAATAATTCAGAAATTCTATAACCATGTCTCTCTCTTGAACAAACTACTGAAGAATGAGACCCATCCAAACAAGAGATGTCTGGAGAAAGAACTACAAGGGAAATAACTGTGAAACTGATATATTTAATTATAGCTCTAATAAAAGAAGTAGAGGTGATGGTTAAAGTAATACACAAATATTCTAGGTTTTGACAACATACAAGTAATGCAACTAAATATTAAAGGAAGGAGAAAAATGAAGAAAAACGAAATTAGCTTACTGTTGATTGTGTAAGAATAAGAGTCAAAGGATAACACAGGTAAATGGAAAACTAAACAGTAAAAATAATTTAAAAAACTAAAACAGGACATTTAAGGGCATTTGAAAAAAAGTATTACTTGGATAAAAACAGAAGTGTTGCTAAAACCTAACCAAAATATAAAAGATATGTAGCCTGAAAACTATAGAAAGCTTATGAAGGAAATTGAAGAAGACACAAAGAAATGGAAAAACATTCCATGCTCATGAATTGGAAGAATAAATATTGTTAAAATGTCAATACTACCCAAAGCAATCTACAAATTCAATGCAATCCCAATCAAAGTTGCACTGGCATTCTTCTCAAACAAAACAAACAATCCTAAAATTTGTATGGAACAGAAGAAAACCAAAGTGGGAGGCATCACAATTCTAGACTTTAGCCTCTACTACAAAACTGTCATCATCAAGACAGTATGCTATTGGCAGAAAAACACACTTCGACCACACAGGTGGACTTTGAGAATGTTAAATTAAGTGAAATAAGTCAGACAGATAAAGAAAAATGCTGTATGATATCTAAAACCCAAAATTTATAGGAATAGAACACATTGGAGGTTGCTAGAGGCAGGGAAGGGAGAATGGGGAAAATGGGTGAAGATGGTCAAAAGGTACAAACTTCCTGGTATAAGAAAAATAAGTTCTGGGGATGTAATGAACCATATGGTGACTATAGTTAACAATACTGTGTTGTACATTTTAAAGAGCTAAGAGTGAGTGTTAAAAGTTCTCACCACAAGAAAAAACTTTGTAACTGTGTGAGGCGATGAATATTAATTAAACTTATTGTGTAAACACTTTGGAATATACATATTAAATCATTAAGTTGTACACCTTAGATTAGTACAGAGTTACAGTTATATCTCAATAAAACTGGAAAAAGATTAGAAAAGCTAAAATGCAATTATGTGAAATATTGACATAAACAAGGCAGAAAAGGAGAAACAAGAATTAAAACCAGGGGAGAAAAATAGAAAAATAACAAAATAACAATCACAAACCAGTTATACAAAATATCATATTAAATGTTAGTGCACTAAATATTCCAGTTAAAAGGAGGGCACTTGTAGGGAAGAGCACTGGGTGTTATATGGAAACCAACTTGACAATAAACTATAAATTAAAAAAAAATGTGGCACCAATTTTGCTGTACCCCTGCAAAAAAATAAATAAAAATAAAAGTTACTTGCTAACTGAGTATTTGCTGAGCATAATCCAAGTAGTTGAACTTTCTGCAGATATCAAAGAAGTAGCTAGACATTTATCTATTAGAGCTCATATTATCACAGTAAAGGAGGTATACTGAATTTAGAAAAGAGGGATTAATTAAAAAAAAAACAACACCCAACTATCTGTAAATTAAACTCATTTTATTTATTTATTTATTTATTTATTTATTTATTTATTTAAAGTGTGTTTATTTTGCATACATGGGGAAGGGGAGAAAGAAGGAGAAAGAGAATCCCAAGTAGGTTCCACAGCCTTGGCACGGAGCCCATCGTGGGGCTTGATCTCATGAACTGTGAGATCGTGACGTGAGCTGAAATCAAGAATGAGATGCTTACCAACTGAGCCATGCAGGCACCCCAAAACTCACTTTACATGTAAATATATAAGTGTCTGAAAGCAAATGGATAGAAATTATTTCAAGTAACAGAAATAATGAACATTTCATAATAATTAAGAGGCAATCCTTAAGTTTCTCCTTTCAGTTATAGTTGACATAAAACTAAAAAAAAGCAGTAAAAGCAAAGATCTGAACATTACCAACTTACCTTGACACTGATATTTATAGGATACTACATTCAACAACACAAATGCAGATTCAAATGTACATATTCAAATTATATTTACCAGGACATATCCTCTTTTGGGATTTAAAACAATATATAATAAATTCAGAAAGATTGAAATCACAGAATATATTCTCTGAAAACAGAATTAATTTGGACATTAGTAACATCTGTGAAAATCTCAAACATTTGGAAATTAAAACACTTCTCAGTAATCTATGATCCGAGATGAAATCATGGGGGTACCTGGGTGGCGTAGTTGGCTAAAGGTCTGACTCCTGATTTTGGCTCGGGTCATGATAGCACAGTTTGTGGGATTGAGCCCCTCACTGGGCTCTGTGCTGGCAGCATGGAGCCTGCTTGGGATTCACTCTCTGTCCCCTCTCTCCTCTCACTGTCTCTCTTTCTCAAAAGTAAATAAATAAACATAAAAAAAAAAGACAACACCCAAGTGAAATTAGGGAGTATTTGGAATAATGCAGCATATCAAATTTTGTGGGTTGCAGCCAAAGCCATACTTAGTGGGTAACATACAGCTTTAAATGCCTATATTAGCAAACAAGAGAGGTCTAAAATCAATGATCTACCCAAAATAATCAATGATCTGAGTTCCCATCTTAAGTAATTAGAAAAATGAAAAGGATATTAAATCCAATTTAAAAGTAAAGAATATGAATAGGAGCATAAATTAGTAAAATGAAAACAGAAAAACAATACAGGAAATAAATGAAAATGAAAGCTTGTATATTGAAAAGAGAAAGTCACTAAGCTTACAGAGAGGAGACACCAATTACCAATATGAAGAAGAAAAGAGTGTATCACTACAGATCCTACAGATATTAAAGGGATAATAATGGAATATTATACATTTTATGCTTATGAATTTTTGCACCCTACGTGAAATGGAAGATGCTTTGAAATATACAGATTTTTGTTACTGAGGGAATAATAGGAAACTATAATTACCCTATATCCACTAAAGAAATGGAATTTGTGATTTAAAACTGTTCCACAAACTTCTCCAAAATAGGACATCCAGATGGCTAACAGATACATGAAATGATGTTCAGCTTCAGTCATCAACAGGGAAATACAAATCAAAGCCACACTGAGATACCACCTCACACCAGTCAGAGTGGGTAAAATGAACAAGTCGCCAGACTATAGGTGATAGCAAGAAACAGCACCCTCCTACACTATTGGTGGGAATGTAAACTGGTGCAGCTGCTCTGGAAAGCAGTGTGGAGGTTCCTCAAAAAATTAACAATAGAACTCCCCTATGACACAGTGATAGCACTGCTAGGAATTTACCCAAATGATACAGGAGTGCTGATGCATAGGGACACATGTATTCCAATGTTCATAGCAGCACTTTCAACAATAGCCAAATCATGGAAAGAGCCGAGATATCCATCAACTGATGGATGGATCAAGAAGATGTGGTTTATATATACAATGGAATACTACTTGGAAATGAGAAAGAATGAAATCTGGCCATTTGTAGCGATGTGCATGTAACTCAAGGGTGTTATGCTAAGTGAAATAAGTCACAGAGAAGGGCAGATACCATGTTTTCATTCATATGTGGAACAGCAGAAACTTGACAAAGGACCATGGGGGAGGGGAAGGGGAAAAATAGTTAAGGAAAGGGAAGAAGGCAAACCATAAGAGATTTGTTAAATACTGAGAACAAACTGTTCTTAGGGGTGGGGGAGAAGGGAAAGAGGGTGATGGGCATGGAGTAGGACACTTGTTGGGATGGGTACTGTGTGTTATATGGACATTAACTTGACAATCAACAATAAAAGAAAAAAAACTGTTCCCCCCAAATCTCCAGACCCACATGGCTTCAACTGACAAATTATATAAAACATTTTAAGTAGAAATGATACCAATCCTAAACAAATTGTTTCAGAAAAGAGAGGAGAAAACAAGTCCCAGTTTATTATTGGAACTGATATTTTCTTTTTTTTTTTTTTAATTTTTATTTTTTTTATTTTTTAAAATAATAGTTTATTGTCAAATTAGTTTCCATATAACACCACGTGCTTCTCCCCACAAGTGCCCCCCACCATGACCATCCCCCCTCCCTCCCTCCCTCCTCAGTCCATGGTTCGTCTCCAGTATTCAATAGTCTCCCTTGATCCGTGTCCCTCACTCATCCCCGCTCTCTTTCCCCCTTCCTCTCCCCATGGTCCCCTGCCAGGCCTGTCCTGTTAGACCTATGAATGCAAACATATGGTATCTATCCTTCTCTGCCTGACTTATTTCGCTTAGCATGACACCCTCAA
>PISW01012247.1:0-34000 GCA_004023785.1 Mungos mungo | reverse complement strand
GCGGAGCCACAGGCACACATTCCTCCCCTCCTGCCTCGGGCTCAGCTGCTCTCTTCTCCTCCTTCCCCGGCAGCTGAGTCTCGGAGAAACACTCAGGGAGCAGATGGTGTGCCCAGGGCCTGCACCCTGGTGACCGCGGGTGTGTGGTGGCTGCGTGTGGGGCTGGACTCCCGGGCCTCCCGGCGTGCGGCTGGGGGCCTGGCCCGATGCAGGGCATCACCTAACAGACTCTCCTGGGCGGCCCCCAAAACATATTCGCAGTCAGCCTGAATTTGAGGAAAGAGGAACGCAAAGTGGCGGAACCGGGACTACCCAGGGCTCCCGTGTGTCCCGGTGCCCCTGTCAGATCCTGTCTGCACCCACGTCCGTGTGTTGGTGTGCATCCGCGTGCGGGTCAGGTGAGTACATGGCTGTCCCTAAGTCGTGACAGTCACTATGCAGGCACTGCCCCACCTGTTGTCTGAACTGCCTGCCCCCCAGGGAACTCTCTGGCCCCCAGCTGGTGGCAGGTGGGGACAACGGGAGGGAGCAGAGGGCCGAAAGCCCACTCTATTTGGTTTTTAGATTATAGAAGGAAAATTACACTTGAACCCTTTGCAGGGAGGTGACTTTTCCTCATCACCCGCCCTGCTCACAGTCTCCACAACTGAGTCACATCCAATGGGATTAACTGGGTGGAGATTGATTTCTTTTCTCTGAGAATAGGAACCACAGAGAAGCGGCCATTTGAGGCCCGGGGAACCCCTGCCCTCCCGCCAAGCCCTCCCCGGCCTCTGACCTCCCCGCTCTGCTTCTCTCCTGCAACTTGTTCCTTCCATCACCCAGTCCCTCTCGGTGTCTCTGTCTGCCCCTGCCCCCAACTCTCACCTGGTCTGGGCTTCTGTGGCTCCAGGTGTGAGTCCTGACTGAGGGGGGCATCCCCCTCCCAATGCCCCTTCTCTCTGCCCGGAGCTGGGCTGGGGGCTCCCCCACATCCCCGACAGTGATGCTCACTCCGCATGAATAAAAGGGAAGACCAAGCGGGACTTGCTCAAGGTCACCTTCTTAGGGGGCCGGAGGCTGAGGTGAGGGGTTCATCAGGCTTAGAGTTGGCCTGAGCACCCACAGAGGGACGGCCCGCATGGCCAGGCTGGCTGCACCTGCTGCTGAACTCAGGTAGGTTCCAGCTGTGAGAAGGGGCATGGGCTTTTCCGGGGGTGGAGCGGGGGCTGGCAGTGCTGGGGTGGAGGGTGACTGAAGGGTCCAGCTGCTCCGTTGTCCCATGGCCCACGCTGGGCTCCTCCACCTACACGGGCCTGTGGCAGAGCCTCCCTGGCCCCAGACCCTACTCCTCCCCAGGTTCCAGCCCGAGCTCAGCACTTCCTTCTTCCCTCCTGTCGCCCCCGCCAGAAAGCTGGGGGTCCTCAGCGTGCCTCCCTGCAGCTCCTAGCCAGGGGGTCCCCCAGTCCTGCCCCCTTGCTATCCCTCCCCTAGCTCTGCCCCTGTCCACACGGTCCCCACCCAGCCAGGGCCTCATCTTCCCTCCTCGGACCCCACACAGCCACCTGGGGCGCTGAGCAGTTTCCAGTGCGCGGCCCACAGCCATATGAACATGCCAGGCCCCCTCTCAAACACCTGCTGTGTGTCCCCTGCTCTGTGAAAGGGTTTCACCTGCCTCTGACCCCCAGGCCCTGCATAGGGGCCAGGCCTGTGGAAGATGCTGGGCTAGCGACTGCTGAGGAAGGAACTCCAGGGACTATTCCCCTGGCTTCAGGGCCCTTTCCGCTCAGAAACTTCAGTGCGCCTGCCGCCAATATCCTGACCTGCAAGGCCTTTAAAATAAATAGAGTTTTACAGTTCATTTGAGTTCATCGCAGCTGCCTTTTCTGGAAACCTCTTCTGCAAATTGCCTGCAGAGAGGCAGGAGGCCTGCTGGCAGCTCTTTCTCTTCAGACCTCACTCAAGCCTAATGCCCGGACCCCCAGGAGAGGGCAGAGGGCCACAGGAGGACTGTCTGGGAAGCATGGTCACATCAGACCCAGGACTTCATCAGATCAGGAGGTTGTGACCCTTGTGGCCTCACGGGGTCTCTGAGGCAGAGAGAAGCTCCAGGATGAGTGTGGTGGAGTCCCACTCACCTCTGGCGCCCTCCTTCTGCCGGGATCCCCAGACCCAGGCTCCTTACAGTGCCCCTCCCACACTCAGCCCTACTCCCCAAATCCCCTTCCTCCACTTGTCACCTAATTCCAACTCACCCTTGAACCCTCTGCTCTGTAGCACCTCCTCCAGGAAGCCTTTCCTGACCAGCAGGTGAGGCTAGGAGGCCCTCCTCGGGATCCTCACAACCTCTGGGCTTACCCCACTCTCAGCTCTGGGTCTACTTGTTGTCCTGCTCCTCACACCCCTTCTCCTCTAGCCCAGGGGCTCTGCAAGGGCAGAGAGAGCCTGAGACAGCCCAGAGCTCAGGGTGGAGGCTCCCACAAGAGGACCCTGGGTGCGGGATCAAGGCGGCACCATCCAGGCAGCATGGCAGGGGGGCAGGATCCCCAGAGGTGGGGAACCCTGAAACCGGCATGCTGAGCCATGAGCTGGCCTCCTTGAACTCTTACTCATCTCTCTTTCTAACTGTATGTCCTAAATCACTAGCTTTTATACCACCAAAGGGACGGTGGGGGATGAGGGGGAAGTGGGACAATTCCAGGAAACCTAAATCCTGGCAGAGGAATTCAGAGATTCAGGAGGGACTGGCGCCTGGCCTTCTGCCCCGATTCATCCAAGGCATCTTAATGGATGAAGGTCACATCAGAGCCCGTCGGACACTGCCCCCATAGCCTCAGCCCACTCTCCCTCCCCCTCCCCACTGCTGAGTCCACTTGGCCACAGTGGCAGGCTTACTGCCCGAGCCCTGGATCAGCCCTGACCTGCAGCAGCAGACTGGATGTCTCCAGCCCAACCCCAGGGACTCCTCACCAACGCCTGCACCTTAAGCTTTATCCTCTGTGCCAGACATCTTGTACTTGCTATCACCAACCTCCCCACCCACCCCAGCCCTCCCTGCATTCATCAGATGTTCACTGAGTTCCTGCCTTATATCTGACAGTGCTCCAACACTGGGGATAGAGTGATTTAAAAAAAAAAAAAAAAAGGCAGACAAGTCTCTGACTTCTTGTTGCTGGTATTTTGTTAAAAGCATCAGACAAGGTGATGGGGGAGAGGTGGGAGACAAGGAGTGTGATGGGTTCTGAGAGGGAAATAGGGGAGCACATATAATGAAAAGGATATCCTTTCTATTTGGTCAGCCACTATCGTTTCTCACCCAAACCTTCCAAGGACCTCCTCAATGGTCTCTTGGCCTCCAGCCTTGTCTCCATGTCAAATCCCCACTTGAAATTTGTCAGCAACTCCACAGAGACTTCAGGAGAAAAATCAAAATCCTTCAACAACATGCATAAGGCCTTGACCTTGCCCCTGACCCCTTCCGGCCCACCTAGTGATAGCACTGGTGTCTATGTTCTAGTCTTACAGGTTAGATAGAGAGGCATGTGGATAATCCCAGAGATGAGCGACACCTCCTGTGTCCAGAGAGCCGCAGACACACAGGTGATGTGAGAGGCAATGGACGACATTGGAGTATACTCTGCAGGACCTTGTACACTGTGCCAAGATTTCCAGGCCTTACCTAACATGTCCCTTGCCTGTCTTTTATCTTTCCACCTTGACTATAGCTCCTTGAGGGCAGGAACTGTGTTTTCTTTTCTGTTAAGCTCAGGGAGGAGATTTGGTTAGGAGAGAAGGCCAATAAAGATGTAGCCTCACTACAGTACTGCTGGTCCAGGACTCAGCTGACACAGCACATGGGAAAAGGGGTGACCCGATGTCAGGTTGGAACATGAGGTGTCACTAGGAGTAGGCAGAACCAAGAGGGCCAGGTTCCGGGAAGGCAAACATGGAGGTAAGCCAGAGAGGCACAGGGCTGCATTTCAGCACCACGGAGAGTTCTGGGGCCTCTTGTCTTCAGAGTTTTGGGGCCATTCGTGGGCTGCTGCTTCTTCTTCTTTTTTATATAGTTTATTACCAAGTTTGTTTCCATATAACACCCAGTGCTCTTCTCCACAAGTGCCCCTCTCTATAACTATCACCCCCTCTCTCCTTCCCCCCTCCCTCTTCAGCCCTCAGTTTGTGCTCAGCATTCAAAAGTCTCTCATGATTTGCCTCACTCCCTCTCCCCAACTCTTTTCCCCCTCTTTCCCCTTCCCATGGTCTCCTATTAGGCTTCTCCTGTTAGACCTATGCGTGACAACATATGGTATCTGTCCTTCTCTGCCTGACATATTTTGCTTAGCATGACTCCTTCTAGGTCCATCCATTTTGCTACAAATGGCCAAATTTCATTCTTTCTCATTGCCATGTAGTATTCCATTGTATATATAAACCACATCTTCTTTTTTTTTTAATTTTTTAAATGTCTTTTATTTATTTTTGAGAGCCAGAGAGAGACAGTGCGAGCAGGAGAGGGTCAGAGAGAGAGGAAGACACAGAATCCAAAGCAGGCTCCAGGCTCTGAGCTAGCTGTCAGCACAGAGCCCAACGCAGGGCTCGAACCCACGAAACCGGCACTTAACCGACTGAGCCACCCAGGCACCCCTAAACCACATCTTCTTGATCCACTCATCAGGTGATGGACATTTAGGCTCTTCCCATGATTTGGCTATTGTTGAAAGTGCCACTATGAACATTGGGGTACGTGTGCCCCTGTGCATCAACACTTCTGTATCCCTTGGGTAGATCCCTAGCAGTGCTATTGCTGGGCTTCTGTCTTCAGGTGGAATTATCTGGTCACTCAGGGAAATTTGCTCTTACAAAGTATATTTTGTAATCGGAAATGGGGACACAGATTCTGAAGTCAGACTACCTACCCTTTGCTAGTTGTGTGAAGTTGGCCTTATACAATAATAAGGAAGATAATAAGAGTACTTATCGTGTTGGGTTAAGGGTGAAAGGGTTAAATGACATGATGAGAACAAAAGAACTTAGCACAGAGACTGGCACATGGTATGTGCTTTAAAACTGTGTCGTTATTATTAGTGTTTTTATAACCCCCAAGAGCTTTTCTATATATGGTAATGGGGAGGGGAAGACCTACATGTCCCCAGGGTTCTGACAAGGGGGATTGTGTATTTTTAAGGAGGGACAGTGGGATATGTCTTACTCAGCTCAGGCTGTCTTAACAATACCATAGACTGTGTGGCTTAAACAAGGACCATTTATTTCTCCCAATTCTGGAGGCTGGAAAATTCAAGATCAAGGCATTAGCAGGTCTGGTGTCTGGTGAGAGCCCACTTCCCAGGGTGTGGATGGCTGACTTCTCACTGGATACTCGTGTGGCAGAGAGCAGAGAGAGGAAGCAAGTTCTCTCCTGTATACTCTGGTAATGACATTAATCCCATCATGTGTCTCTACCCTCATGATCCAATGACCTCACCAACTGCCTCCCCTCCAAATACCGTCAAGTGAGGATTAGAGTTTCAATATCCGAATTTGAGAGGGAGAGAAACATTTAGTCCAAAACAGGATATTTGATGGGACAAGAAATGCTAAGCCAGGATCCTGATATCAGCTAGTTTCAACGAGCTAGGTTACTTTAGACAAGCATAGAACTGGAGACACCATTCTCCTATGAAAATAAGACTTCTCGTTTAATACATGTGGTAAGAATTTTTTTTCCTTTTCTTTTTCTGTCTTTCCACCCTCCCTCCTTCTCTCCCTTCCCTTATTCCCTCTTTTCTTCTCTATATATTCTTGCATTGCTTGACCAATTAGAAACAAAAAAATATCTATTCAACATATGGATAGAAATGTTATTTACATGTCGAAACCCTAAACCCCAATGGGATGGCATCAGGAGATAAGATCTATGGAGCCATGATGTCATGAGGGTGGGGCCCCCATGATGGGATTAGTATCCTTATAAGAAGAGGAAGACCAGCACTCACTCAGTCAAGTGAGCACACAGCCCAAAGGCAGCGGTCCACAAAGCTAGAAGAGGACTATCACTGGAATCTGACCGTGCTGGAACCCTCATCTTGGACTTCCACCTCCAGAACCATGAGAAATGAATTTCTGTTGTTTAAGCCCCCAGTCTATGGTATTTTTGTTACAGCAACAGAACTAATTGAGACACTGGATATATTAGACTATGTTGCACATAAGGGTCTTTCTAATCCTAACCAATCCTGGGTTTTTGCTTCTGCCTTTCCAAGAGCGCACAAAGAATTGGGCTAGATGAGAAGGGAGGCCTGTGGGAAGGCCAGGAGAGGCACCTGTTCAAAGGAACTAGATGTCTTTGCTTTGGGCATGCCCAGTCTCTCAATCCAACATTGAACCCCAGTTTCTTCCAGTTCATGCTCAAGCTCCTCGGATTGTTTGAACTCATATGTGCAGACAGTCATCACTTTCTACTTGCTTATCATGTTTCAGCCATAATGGCTTTCTTTCATAGTCCATGATTCTCCTGTGGACCTTGTCACATGTTGGTCCTTTTGGCAGGAATGTGCACTATCACAAAGGATTCTTTCAGTTGCAAAGGACAGAAACCCGACTCAATATGATTTAAATAAAATAATGAAATATAAGCAGGAAGTGGTGGGGGAGGCAGTTTAACTGGCTCTGTCATCTGAAGAGTCTGATTCAGGTACAGCGGGATCCAGGGAGTCAAATGATATTGTCAAGACCTCTTTCCCTCTCTTAACTGGGCTTCCTATTGCAGCATTGGCTTTACTTTCAGCAGGGTTATACTCTCCAGGTGGCAGATGGCCACAGGAATCTCCAAACTTACATCATGAAGGTTTATAACACCTCTTTGCTGATAGTTTAAGCAAAAGTTTCCAGTATTTTCTCTTGCTCATCTGGCTTAGATCATCTGCCCACCTCCAAACCAGGAGTGACCAGGAGTGGAATTCACTAGTTAGCCAGGCCTGCGTGGAATTCTCACTCTGGAGCAAGAGCTTGGGGTCAGTCCCACCTATGTGGACTGAAAGCAAAGGCAGGCATTGTTGTCCTCCGAAAAAAAATTAGGGGCGTGTTAACTGAGGAAGAGACAAAGGATGCTGAGCAGGGAAAATAAAAAATAAAAAAAATAAGAAACCAGGTGCCCCCAGCTTTTTACTTTTCTGTCCCCCTGACTGATTTCTGCTCACTGCTTCAGGTTTGAGTCTACACGACGCTTATTCATGGAGGACCTCTCTGACTTCCTGATCAAAACCAGGACCCTTTGATCTTTTTCTTTTCCATTTTAAGTCTTACTATATTATGTATTGAGCACTTGCTATGTATCAGCTACTATTATGGGTGTTTTGCATTCATTAAGAAATTTAATTTCGGGGAGCCTGGGTGGTTCAGTTGGTTGAGCATCTGACTTCTGCTCAGGTCATGATCTCACAATCTGTGGGTTCAAGCCCCGAGTTGGGCTCTGTGCTGACAGCGAGGAGCCTGGAGCCTGCTTCAGATTCTGTATCTCTCTCTCTGTGTCTCCCCCACGCTCTCTCGTTCTTTCTCTCTCAAAATAAAGACATGAAAGAAAAATTTTTTTAAAGTTTCATTTCATGAAAATCCTAATAGGTAGGTACTTTATGATCTCAATTTTCTAGATGAGGAATTGAGGGCCAGTAAGGTTGAACAATTTGCCTGAGGTCTCACAGCCAGGACATGGCAGGGCCAGGGTTTGAACCCAAGCAGGCGCTCTTCAGAGCCCACCCTCTAAACAGGCTATCCAACCTCCTTAGATAAGCATGCATCTATCATACAACAATCACACAGCTTCCTTGTACTTACGTTGGTGTGATTACTTGCCCCATGTCTTTGTCATCATAATCACAGTAGCACTAAGCCAAGCCCGGCAGCACCTCCTCTATCAGACTGTGACCACCATGGAGGCAGCACCCTGTCCTCTCAACTATTGTGAGGTCCCCAGTGCCCATCACCTGGTGTCCTCACTTGTCCTATAGGAATAATGAGACTGCCTCACCACCAGTGGGTGATTTGGAGAGACAGACCCAAAACATGGCCCCATATTCCCTTCCACACTGCCCTGCTTCCTTGCCCATCCCCTCCTTCCTCCCCTCCCCCCTCTCTCTCTGTCCCTCCCTGACATCATCTCTCTCACCATCTCCTGTTTTGCAGCCTTTATCCCTTTCTACTTCCTCTCTCCCCACCCCCACCCCCAGCTAATTAAATGATACCGTGGAACATGTTTCATTTGCATTTGGCTCGGAGGCCTTGGTGCCGTTGGCTGCATGTTCATTAAACGGCACTGTGTAGAGGGATGTAATGAGCCGGTTTTATTACGATCGTCATCTGCCCATCTTAGGAGGTGATTATGTATTCGTTGGGAAAAAGAGAACTACAAACCACAGTTACTAGCGCCTGGGGTTTAGGGGTGAGTAGGGGGAGCAGAGCCCTGTTCTGACTCGGGGAGGGTGGTAAGGGAAGGGGAGGGGAGGTGGGCACTGACATCGTCCCCTTTACTAAAGCATCCCCGTAACTCTGAGGTCAGAAATCCCATTGGCTTTGACCAGGGTCCAGAACTCCTAAGGGTGGTTACCGCTAGGGGTCCCCACATTCATCTCTGTACCGGGCACCATCTGCAGCCGAGGTGAGTGGCTTGGCACGCCAGGACTGCTATTTTATTACCTGTGCGTGCTACTGTGATTATGATGACAAAGGAACCCTTTGAAAAGCATCATGGGAAAGCATTTCAATGAGCATTTGTCCACCGTGTCTTTCTATCACAGATGAGCAGGGCTAGCAACAATAGCATCAGTCATGCCAAGCTGGGCACCAGACTGGGTGTTTCACCTGGATTATCTCACTTACCCCACGCAGCCACCGGATGAATCGGTTATCATTATCTCCATTTTATATGTGAGGAAACTGAAGCCCAGAAAGCTGGGCTTTCCAAGGCCACGTAGCCGGGACACAGCGGATTCAGTTTGAACCCAGGTCTGCCCACATCAGAGCCTTCGCTTCTGCTCTCTGCCACCTGAAGCTTTGAAGGACAGCCCGCATAATCTAGGAGTTCTTCATTTTAGGTTAGGAATGCTAAAAAAATGACCTGAGCGCTCAAATACCATAGTGGTAGCTGGCGGTTTCTGCCAAAGCCTCGTCTTCCTCTCCAGGTTGCTTGGGTCTGGCTTTCGGAGCATCTGAGTCAAGGCAAGGATGATAATGAGGATGTGCCTGTGCATACGGCTCTCGTGGGCCAGGACGCGCCACACAACAGTGGGGGAGGGAGGAGTCGGTCTTGGGATCGATCATCTGTGGGAAAGAGCCGCTGGGCTGGAATCAGTTTAAGCCCTGGCTCCACGTAAAACTTGCTGAGGAACATTCAAGAACGTGAACGCACAGAAAACAGTTCCTGAGCCCCTGCTACATGGCAGCCTCTGGGTTTGGGGATACAGCAGTGCCCAAAGCAGACAAATGATCCCTCCCTCAGGTAGGTGACAATCAGGGTGGGGTGGACACAGGACGTGCTATTCCTCCTTGGGCTCAGTTTACCCATGTGTCCAGAGGACAGGCTGGGGTCTCTGCAGCAGACTCACAAGCTCAGATTCTGCCAGGTGCCCAGTAAGTGACACAGGTGACAGTTGTGAGCCAGTGGGGATGGTGAAGAGCCAGGTCCGTGACCAGGGGCTGCTGCGCTGGTGACTGTCACTGGGTGAAACGCAGGCCTGGCATGTTGGCTTCTCTGATGCTTCTTTTTTTTAAATTAAGTTTTTGAGGTTTATTTATTTTTGAGAGACAGAGAGAGTGCGAGCAGGGTAGGGGCAGAGAGAGAGGGAGACACAGACTCTGAAGGAGGCTCCAGGTTCTGAGCTGTTAGCACAGAGCCTGATGTGGGGCTCGAACCCAAAAACCTCGAGTTCATGAGCCGAGCTGAAGTTGGATGCTTAACTGACTGAGCCACCCAGGTGCCCCTCTCTGATGTTATTTTTATGTGAAATCATTAGATTCTTTAATTTTATAAAACAAACAAGAAAACAAAACCGATTTTGTAGGCAAAAGCCCCCACCTGTCAGTGGGTGGGTCTGGCCTGCAATGATCATCCATCGGTGCAGACACGGAGGGTCCTGTGGCAAATGTGGAACATAGTAGGGAGTTACAGTCACAAGCCTCCTCTACTTTAAGCAGCTCCAAATGGCGCTGATAGAGTCCAAGGTCTAGAAATGACGGGGCAGGGGCTGCTTGGGGCGGGGAGGGGCGACACAGCCCGGGAGCCCCTGCCCTGCATCCAGGCTGCTGTGAGAGGGGGGAGAGGGCAGGGAGAGCCTTCTTGTGCCTTGTCGACAGGAAGGAAGCAGAGGTGGCCCTTCCCCCCTGAGTTGGGGGCCAGGAGAGAGGGGTGTGTGAGTGTGTGTGCGCATGATGGGGGTGGGGGGTCAGGAGGAAGCAGAGGGGAGGGCAGGGCAGACCCAGAGGAGACAACGAGTTCTGTCAGCAGCGCCCCCGGTCACAAAGGCAGCGTGCAGAGGTGTGGGGGGCCGGGAACAAACAACTGTCACAAAGCTGACCCCTGGGGTCTCCTGTGCGCTGCTCCGCTCTCACCCCTTCCGTTATCTCACGTGACCCTCACGACCCCGCTGCAGGGGAGGTGCTGTTATTAACCCATTTCACAGATAGCAGATCAAGGCACAGAAAGCTTACGTTTCTTCTTCAAGTCCTGGCACCGGTGCCAACCGGTCAGGGAGAGAAGCCGGCCATCGGCTCCCATGTCCTCAGCTGACCCAACGCTCCTTCAAGCTTCTAAAATACGGTCCCACAGAGGCACAGCTGTCCTTTGCGGAGGACCCACTGTGCGTCGGGCACCGTGAGGAGGCTTCAGTCCCCACAGGTAACCCTCGCAACAGCGAACGAGGAAGGGACCACCGCTCCCACTTTGCAGGCGAGGAGACGGAGGCTTGGGGAAACATTAGGGATTTGCTGCTGGGGTTTGTGCAGAGCCAGCCCTGGGCTTCAGGTGCTCCCAGGTCCTGGCAGGTTCCGGCAGCTTCTGGAGGGTCTGACTGCAGAACCCTCTTTCTCTAGAATTATCGTGCAGGGGCTGTGCTCCTCCGTTGCTGGCCAGGCTATGGAGGAAGCCATGGAGCTCACTGGGGTCCTTGGGCCCAGCCTTGACTCTTCCCACCCCTTCCCTGCAAGGTTCCAAGCCCAGCCCTGCCCCCATCCAACTCCGCCCGCACCCTGGGGCAGCTAACAAGGCCGGAGCCCCCCCGCCGGTCCCTCCTGCCTCCCCAGAAATCAGACACGTAAAAGAATTCTGATGTCCCCTGAGATCAAACAGAACTTTGGACTCCAGAGGCCCCTTACTCTGCCAAGGGCCCTTTCCAACAGTGAGATTTGTTAACTCGTTAGCAGAGAAGCAGCCACACTCTAGATAATCCCCCAGCATATGAGCCTCCATCTGCGCCTGGCCTCCTGGGCACGCAGCGCGGTGACAGTCTGCTCCTCCCAGGAGGGCCTCCGGGGCAGGGCCTTCCCTGCCAGCCGCAGCCGCACTGGTGGCTAAACCTGCAGGAAGCACGAGATCCACAACCCCCGGGAGCAGAAGGGCCGGTGAAGGGCAGAGGATTTGGAGGAAACCCAGGAGGGAGACCTAGAGGAGGTGAAATGATTGGTGGAGGCTCAACAGGGCTGGAGGGAAGAACTCGCACTAGTTACCGTAACTTAACGTGAGGGTCCATTTTCTGGGACTTCCCATCCAAGCTTCCTCACCTTATGGAACAGACAGCATTGTTCCCATTTTGCAAATGAGGAAATTGAGGCCCACAGAGGTTAAATGATGTGCCCAAGGTCACATAGTGTGTCCATAGTGGGGTAGGGGACTCAAACCTGGTGACTCCTAAGTCCGTCTGCTTTCTCCAACCACAACCTAGGTCTGCTCTTCAATGAATGGGGCTCCCTTGGCTCCCCTCCGTCCCATCACCTCATCAAAGCCACGAGGCTGCCCACCAGGAGAGGGCAGCCTCAGTAAATCCCAGCCTTCAGTGAGGAGGGGCCGAGAAGATCCCTCATGAGAAGCAAACCTTTCCCGGCAGAGTAAATCACCGGGCACTGCAGCCACCCCCCTCCCCAGGAAGTTTGTAAATCAAACCTCAGACCTGGATCTGCAGCATCTGCTGTGGGAAGTGAGGCAGGAAGCAGGGGAGAAACGCAGGGCAAAGAGCAGAGCCCCTAGTCAGGCCCGGGGGGGCTTCTGGGTTGGATGGGGACACAGGGTGGCCAGTGAGGGACTATTGTCCCAGCCTGGTCCCAAGGGAATGGATCAGACCTTCCTGGGACCCCTGCCAGCCCCGACATTCTGCGGGTCCCTGACCTCATGTCAGGGCTGCTGGAGCAGAGGGTCTGGGCTCAGGGATGAGGCTGGCCAGGCGGCTTGGGATCCACAGCTTCTCTGAGCTAAGCCCTGGGTGTGTGCGATTGGTGGGGAAGAGGGAACTGGTGGCCACAGAGGACAAGCCCGGGGTGGAGTGCCCGGCAGGGGTCCTGAGCCAGGGCAGCAAAAACGAAGTCGGAAGGGCAGGACTCTACCCTGGGCTGGGAGTCAGAGCCTGGGTCCATTCTGGTTCTGCAGCTCACCTGCTGTGTGACCTTGGGGAAGTCACAGGGCCTCTCTGGTCTCTCTCAGCTGCCCCATCTGCACAGCAGAGATGATTATTTCTGCCCTGGGTGGGCGGCTGTTGGGGGGGCTGGAGGGGGTTCAGGAGGGAAGGTGAGGAAGCACAGGGGCCGCCCTTGCCCAGCTTTACCTGCCTCTGCTCCCAGCCTCCTGGTGATTGGCCAGACCCTGGTGTCCCCGCCCCTGAGAGCCCAGCTGATTGGAGGAGGCGGAGCCTCTATGCAGATAAGGCAGCTCCCTCCCTGCTGGCCTTCTCCCCCAAGGCCACCACTCCTGGGGTCTCGCAGTGCTGGCTTGTTTCCCCAGCAATGGCTGGAGCCTGGAAAAGCATGGGCTTTACTGTCTAAAGGCAGGACCGCTCTGGCTGTGTCTCCCCAGGACCCATACTGCTCCCCCCGCCCCGCCACCTGCCCTCCCTTCCTAATCCCTATCCCCTCACCAGTCCGGTGACTTTCTTCACGTTCTGAGCGTGTCTCCTCTGTTGAATGGGGAAATGAACGCCTGCCCCATGGATTTGTCCTGTTCATTTACACGTCCTTGTGGTCCTTAAACAAACGTTTCTTGGGAGCCTCCCGGAACTGGGAGCTGAGCACATGAAGGGTGGCATTGGGGAAGAGCCCCTGCTCCTTCAGAGCTCCCTCTGGTGGGTCATCAAGTTGCACTGCACTGAGAACCTAGCAGGGAAGTGGTCAGTGAAGCTGCCGAGAGCCCTAACAATGCAGAGTGGACTCCCTTGGGGGCCCATGAAAGCATCTAGCCAGGATACCCCCCCCCACCCCCGCAGGTGAGTCCATCTTGCAATGGTCCCTACCATGCAGCCCTGCTGATTTCCATAGGCCACAGCCTGCTGAGCTCTCCCACTCTCTGGGAACACCCAGCTCCCACGCCAAGCATCTTCTGGTCACAGGAGGTTCAGCCCTGCTGGCTCTTTTTGTCTTCATGGGGCCAGCTAAGGGCTCTCAGGCCAGCCAGATAAGGGTCACCTCTCAGGTCCCCATGTTCCTTTGGCTCCCCACCAAGGGCTTCCTATCCCCCTCCATCCTCTCCCATCCTCAAAATGTGTCAGACACTCTGCTCCCATAGCCAGCAGTGAGTGCCTCCCTCTTGCCATTCTGATAACCAGATTTTTAATTATTATAATTATCACCTGAGGAATCGGGTTCCTGCATAGACAATTAAAATGAGAGTCAGCTCTGCCTTGTCTCTCCTTTCAGTTTGAATCTGATGGTGAATTGCATAACACACTTGGCGACAAGAGCTGTAGGGACCCTTGAGGGGCAAAAGGAGTCTGGTGGGTGAGGGATGAATATGGATGTCCCTGCATGTCTGGGATAAGGGCCCCCACGTGTTTGTGTGTGTTTGTGGGTGTGCGTGCAACTGTGCCCAAGAGTGTGTATGTGTGTGTGTGCCTGTGCACGTACGTGTATGAGCAGGTGTGCCTGTGGGTGTGCCTGTGGACATGCATGTGTGCCTGTGTATGTGAATGTATGAATGCACCTGATCATGTGTATATGAGCGTGTGAGGGAAAGGGGTGGGGTGACCAGATGCAAGAGGACATGGGACACGGGGTCTGGTGACTGACATTGGTGTAAGGCTACATGAGGAGTAGGTAATGGGTACAAATGCAGGTCTGTCCCTGGAGGTATCCGCAGGGGCCCTGGAGGCCAGCAGGTCCCCCACTTCCGGGTTGTCAATTTCCCCTCTCCAAGCCTCATCTTGCTCCCCTGCAAACAGGGCACCACGTCGGTTCCTCCTGCACAGGACCATCAGCTGTCAGAATTAAGTGCAGTGGGCCATGACTTCAGCACATGCTCAGGGGGGTTAGTTGTTAGTACTCACCTAGGATAGCACCATGGGGGACAGTGTGGTGACCAACCAGGTGATAGAGCATGACCATGGGTGATGAGGACTCAGGTCCTGAGGCCCGGGTGGCAGGCCCCAGCCCTCAGGCCTCTTGTACTTGGCGTGGCTGGGGAGCTGCTGTCCTCTGCAGAGACCTGCCCATCCTCCAGGGGAAGGACAGGAGGTCTCCATCTGACCCCAGTGGTGCCATCATAGGATCAACTGTGGCATGGGAATTCACTGTGAGTGTCCCCAAGGCTGCCTGGCCCCAGGCACCACAACCAATTCTGAGCTGAGCCACCCTCTCCTGTGACGAATAGGCAGTCATGGATGAGGCTGCAGGGAAGCCCTGAGGGCCCTGATGGGCTGAGTGAAGAGAAACTTCCAGAGCAGGTCTGAGGTCCAAGGTAAGAGGAGGAAAGGCACTCTGAGACCTGTCAAGGTCCCATTCTGCACCCTACTCATAGCTAGCCAGGGGCCAGCCAGCCTTCCCTCTAGTCTCCAGTGTCCCATAATGGGAGCTTAAGGCCCCACGGGACTATCAGGATCCTCCTCAGATCATGCCTAGGCCCTGGGGTGAGCCTTCAGGCCCCTCTTCTTCTCTAAGGGGTTGGGGATGCGGAGAGACTGCAAGCATGGCGGGCAGCCCCTCCCTCCTACTTTGTGAGTCTAGGAATTCAATTTGCATTTTAGGTCAACCACTTGCAGAATGAGATTCTGGGTTTGTTTCTTAGCAGTCTCAGCCCTGTGGCCATAGGAGACAGTCTCTTTTAGGGTGACATAGAATATTTCATGTCATTTATAAGGCATTTGAGCTGGGAATTAGAATCCCTGAGCCTATTCTCTTCTTTTCCCGACTTTGTCCAGTAACATTAGATACAACCATCCAATTTTATTATATCTGTTATTTTAACAAGACTGTTCAAATGTACCTTCTACCTGGTCCCTCAGATCCTTGCTTTTTGTAAGTGCTTGCTCAGGATTATCCAGTGGTGATATTTTGCACATTTCTATTGCCAGATCACACCATAGGCTCTCAGTACTCTCTTCAAGACTACAAACAGAGTCATTAGTGTCTTCAATTAGATTAGAGAGTCAATTCCAGAAACCCCCAAATTAACTCAGAAAACAATTCATCTTTAAGATTCTGTTCCTCCTGAACCACTCTCAATACCAAAACATGGATAGGCAGGGTTCTCTAGGAAACAGAACCAATGGGATGTATTTATGTTGCAAGAAAGAGAATTATTACAAGGGATTATGGAGACTGGCAAGTCAAATCTGCGTAGGGGCCAACAGGCAGAGACCCAGTACATCCCATGGAGCAGGTGGAGTCTGAAAGCATATCTGCGTAGATGTAAGAATGTAAACCTATAGGAACAAAAAGACAAAAAAAAAATTTCTTAAGTTTCAGAGGTTTTTTTCTTTATTTGGTTTTTGTTTTTTAGAAAACCCCAGGCACTCATAGGAAAACTCAAGGAGATTTCTGATAAAGTATCGTTGAGATGCAGGGTAGGGAAGGGATGCTTCCTACTGCCAAAATCCACCCAGACAAATTTCCTCTAAGGACCATAAGCCTTAATCTGCAGAGCAAAGAGAAACAAAAACTGTTGCTTTAGGGCACTGGTGGGAATCCATTGCAACTGCAGAAAGAAAACAGGATAAAAATAAGTACTAGCCACAGAGAGGGGCATAAATGCATATTTAAAATACGCCCAGGGTCTAGCTAGAAACAGAAACACTTGGAGAAGTCCATACCTGGAGACACAAGGGCATAGTACTTGCCCAAGATTGAAAATGAATCACATTATCATAAATATACCCTCTCACACTCCTCCCACACTGGCTAGCAAGCACTGAGTAAAAATAACAATGGAATGTCTGGGAGAGCTTTAAAAGGTCACCTGTATGGTGTGGCACAAAGGAAGGACCCAAAGTCAGGGACGTGGGGAGTGGAAACTAGAAACTAACCTCTGAAAAACGATCCAAAATCCTAAACACAAGGTATCACTAGATGAAGTGGAAGACTGTGGTGTATTGAGGATAACCATAGCAATCACAGACCTCAAACTAAGCCCAACTCCTGACTAGATTAACACTTACTCCCACACAAAATTCTAGCAGAAGAAAAGGTGTACATATCTCCAAACATGAAAAAGCATTTACCTCGGGATTTATCATCCAAAAAAGATGGCCAGTATTCAATAAAAAGTTATGAGACAGATGAAAAGGCAAGGGGGGAAAAACTACAAAAAAGGATACAAAACAATCATCAAAACCAAACTTAGATATGACGCAGATGTTGAAACTATCAGAGAATTTTAAATCGCTATGACTAATATATTAAAGGTTCTAATGAAAAGGCTGACAATATGTAAGATCAAATGATTAGTTCCAGCAGAGAAGGAAACTCTAAGAAAGTATCAAGTGGAAATGCTAAAAAAGCAAAATCACAGTAACAAAGTTGAGGCATACCTCCCATGGGCTCATCAGTAGACTTGAAATAGTTGAGAAAAGAGTCAGTGACTTATAGATAAGTCAGTGAATTATCCAGCTGAGACAAAAAGGATAACAAGGAAGGAAGGATGGACGAAAGGAGGAAGGGGAGGCAAAAAACAGAACACAGCATCCAAGAACTTTGGGGCAATATCAAATAGCATAATATACAAGTAAGTGTAATCCCAGAATGACAATAGAAAAAAAAGATCAGAGATTTTTTTAATTAATATTTTAAGAAATAATATCCAAGAATTTTCCAAAATGAATGACATAGGCCAAATACAGGTCCAAGAAGCTCAGAGAACATCAAACAGAATCAATTCCAAAAATTATATATATGAAATGCACCCAAAAAGTATAGGGAAATCAATTCAAACTAATTGCTAAAAACCAAAATCAAAGTGAAAATTTTAAAGAGAGCCAAAGAAATAAGATCTATACACACAGAGGAAAAGAAATAAGAATGACAGCAGACTCCTTGTCAGAAAACATTCAAACAAGAATAAAATGGAATGGTAACTTAAAAGTGCTGGAAAAATATTAAAAGGCCAACCCCAAATTTTATACCCAGTGAAAATATCTTTGGAAGTTATGGAGAAATAAATATTTTCTAAGACAAACAAAAACTTAAGAAATTTATTTATAGTTAGACCTACTCTGATTAGTATTTAGGTAAGTTCTTCAGGTGAAAGGAACTTATCAGTATTAACTTAGAACTACACAAATAAAGAGTATTATAAATGAAATCAGTTAAGACATTGATTTTCTTTGTTATTTCAATTGTCCTGAAACATAAAGAACTGTCAAAAGAAAAATAATAACAATATATCACATGGGTATAGCATATGTGAAATTGAAATATATGATAAAAGTAGTACAAAGGATAAGAGATAGAAATTGGGAATATAGTTTTCATGTCATTACATTATTTATGAAGTGGTATGTTATTTTAAGGTATTCTCAAATTAATCGAAACGTATGTTATAAACACTATGGTAACCACTAAATTTTTTAAATAATGTAATAAAATAGATAAAGTGGAATTATCAAAAATGTTCACTTAACTCAAGAGAAGGCAGAAAAGGAAAAAAGAAATAAACAACAGATGGAACAAATTAGGAAGTAGCTAACATGATAGATTTCAAACCGAGCACATCAATAATCACCATAAATGTGAAGGAACTAAGTGCACAAGTCAAAATGTAGAGATTTTCAGGTTGAATTTAAAAAGCAAGACTGAACCATATGTTGTCTACAATAAACTCCCTCTAAACATAAAGGCATCAGGTGCTCAACAGTGAAAGGATGTAGCAAGATATATCTTGCGAACACTAACTAAAAGAAAGCTGGAGTGGCTATATTAATATCAGAAAAAATAGACTTCAGAAGAAGAAATATCATCAGATATAAAGAGGAACATTACATAATGATATGTGGAACAATTCTCCAAGAAGACCTACCAATCCTAAATGTAGGCACCTAACAACAGAGCTTCAAAATATTTAAGGAAAAATCAGAACTGAAAGGAGAAATAGTCAAGTTCACAGTTATAGTTGGAAATGTCAACACTCCTCTGTCTATAACTGATAGACTGAAAAAGCAGAAAATCTGCAAGGATATGGATAACTTGAAGAACATTATCACCAAAACTTACCTTGCTGATGTATATAGACCCCCCCCCCCCGTCCAGTACAAGAAGAATACATTCTCTAGTGCACATGGAACTTTGTCAGAATAAATTGTATTCTAGACCATACACCACACTGAAAAGAAAAGCAATAATAAAATTATATTCTCAAATGATAATAGTATTAAACTATAAATCAATCATGGAGATATAACTGGGAAATGACCAAATATTTTGGGAATTTAAAAAATATATAGGTCAGAAAGGAAATCGTAAGGGAAATAGAAAAAGGTTTTTAGAATAAAGAGAAACTAAAAATAAAGCAGATCAAAATTTGGGGGACAGAGCAGTATTTAGAGAGAAATTTATAGCACTAAACACATGTATTCATCTGCTCGGGCGGTCATAACAAAATGCCACAGACTAGGTGTCATAAACAACAGAAATTTATTTTCTTACAGTTCTGGAGGCTGGAAATCCAAGATCAAGATGTTGGTGGAGTTAGTTTCTCGTGGGGCTTTTATTCCTGACTTGTAGATGGCCACCTTCTCTCTGTGTCCTTATGTGGCCTCTCCTCTGTGCACACACACGCTCAGTGTCTCTCTCTCTCCTTATATGGACACCAGTTCCATAGGAGAAGGATGTCATCCTTATGACTTCATTTAATCTTCATTGCCTTCCTAAAGACCCTATCTCCAAATATAGTCACTTTGGGGGTTAGAGCAACAACATATGAACTTGGGAGGGCATATGATTCAGGATATAATATTTCAGTACAAGACTAGAGAAAATTCAGCAAATTAAACTCAAAACAAGCAGGAGGAAACAAATGATAGAGATCCACTGACTGGATATCAGAATCAAAAACATTGGAAAGAAAATCATAGACTAATACCCCATATGAATATAGATGCAAAGATTCTAAACAAATTTCTAAGCAGTTTTAGTAACTGTAACTCACTGATAATGTAAAAAAGGATAGCACCTCATGACCAAGTAGGATTAATCTGAGGACTGAAAGGTTGGTTTAAAAAAAACAGAGGGGGCATCTGGGTCACTTGTGTGTTCAACTCTTGATTTTGGCTCAGGTCATGATCTCACAATGATCGAGTCACAAGTCGGGCTCTGCACTGAGTGTGGAGCCTGCATAAGATTCTCTGTCCCTCTGCCCCTCTACTCTTCTCTCTCTCTCTGTCTCTCTCTCTGTCTCTCCTTCTTTCTCTCCCTCTCCCTCTCCCTTCTTTTCCCTCTCTCTCCCTCTCCCTCTCTCTCTCATCAAAAGATTTTTTTTTTGAAAATAGAGGAAACTGGGCATGAAGTATATGGGAACTCTCTGTACTATTTTCACAAATTTTCTGTAATCCTAAAACTATTCTAAAATGAAGTTTGTTCTTTAAAATGAGCTGAAACTTTAAAAACCAAATGAATTACTGTTGCACACTACAATATGGATAAATCACATCATAATTATGCAGATTGAAAGAAGCCAGACCAAAAAGAGGAGATTCTGTATGGTTCTATTTACATGTAATTCTATATAATTCACTGTAACAACAGGCAGATGAGTGGTTGCCTGGGGTCCGTGTGTGGGGAGGCTGGCATGAGGGAGGGTTACAAAAGGTAGAAGGAAACAAAGAGGGGGAGATGATGGTTCAATTCGTCATCATCTTGATTGTGGTGATTATTTTACAGGTGTATATATCTGATAAAACGTATCCAATTGTATGCCTTTTACATATGTAGTCCGTTGTAAGTCAATTACACCTCAATAAAATATGTTTCTTAAAAATTTATTCGGGGCACCTGGGTGGCTCCGTTGGTTGAGTGTCCGACTTCAGCTCAGGTCAGAATCTCACAGTTCACAAGTTCGAGCCCCACTCTGTGCTCACAGCACAGAGCCTGGAGCCTGCTTCGGGTTCTGTGTCTCCCCCTTGCTCTGCCCCTCCCCACTTGTGCTCTATCGCTCTCAAAAATAAGCATTAAAATTTTTTAATATAAAATAAAATAAAAATTTATCAATTTGTACCACTTTAAATGAGTGGTTTGTTATAAGTCAATTATACTTCAGTAAAGCAGATAAAAAAGTCAGTAAAGAAAATCTGCTCTGCAATCTGTGCCTTCCCCCGGTAAGTCCCACTCTCTGCCCCGTCAGGTGTCCTTGAGCAGGTGTGGGGAGTGTCATCACCGTGGGGATGTTAGGATTGGGTTTCTATGGAGATCGCTACCTTCGACCATTTTACAGTAAAGCAGGTGTTCCCTATGAGATGCATATATTTGCAGGGTTGCAGGTAAACTGTCCCTTCACCTGCACCAGGGACTCTGGGTGCACTCAAGGTATGGTTGCCTTGGCGACCATGGACCCCGCCCTCTGCTGAACCCTACAAACGCTAATCACATTTCATCCACACGGGCAACCCCTGCAACATTACTTCCATCTTACAGACCATGAAACTAAGGACCAAAGAGGTGAAGGAACACATCTGAGGCTCACAGCTGGGTCAAGGTAGAGGCAGGACTCCAGCCTTGATTCCATCGAGGAGCGACTTGCTGGAGTTTACACATCCCATGAGCTCCGCGCCCACCATCTTACATAGACGCATTGTCTAAGGTAAAGCAATACGCTCGCTGTTACAAGAGTGAGCCCCGGCTTCCCCCTGACATGTGCCCTACTCAACGCCCTCCCCAGTGATTGATTTCAGGGGTCCCCAGCTCCAAAGCCTGGGCTCCTCTCCAGGTTATCTTGGGCCTGGACTTCAAAGGTGGGAGAGCCAAAAGACTTGGTTCATGGAGGCTTGCTCTGGTGGTATCTCTGGAAAATCTGAGAGCAGAGCTTGGGGGAGAGTGATGGCCCCATTGCTTCCAGGTGCACTGAGCACCCAGCCTCAGAAGCACTGATTCTAGGGTGATGGTTGGAGGCCATCTCTGAGCACAGGTGTTTCCTCAACAGCCCAGAGCGTATTCCACTCAAGATCCCTCTGAGCTGTTCTCTTTGGCTTCCCCAAGGCGGCCACCCCAGTTGTCTCTCCTTATCAACACCGGGGGCGGATTTAGGGTCCCGGCACTTCTAGTCAACTCTGTCCCCAGCCTTTCTCCACAGACCGGTGAGCAGGGAATGTGGGGACACAGATCACCAGGCTCCCAGCCCTCAGGGTCTAGGATTGGGGTCCTATGGGAGTGGGGGTAGGGGAAACGTGGAGAGGAAGCAGGACAGGGTTGGCACCATCAATTAACTGTAGGACACAGGTTACAAATGAGGCAAATTGCAGCTCATCAGACGCGGAACAACCTTAATTTTGTTCAGCTGTGGTTGCTGCATTGGCTGCACCTGGACAGTTATTTCAACTCCTCATCTTGTTCTCCTTGAAGTGAGAAAAAGGAGAGATATACATCCCGCTCTGATTGGATTCTAGCATCAGTGCAAACTCTGGAGCAAGCGTCACTGGTGGGAGCTGGGTGTTCCTGGAAGTCATGTAAACTAGAGCAGCTAAAAAGCATAATCATTCCTATTTATGGAGCGCCACGTTACCCCGTACACCCACACGGGCTACCTCATTTAACCCTAACCCCCACAGCCACGCTTTGGGGACTTTTGTCCTGCTTCACTGCCTTTTGCCTTTGGGACCTTGAGCAAGCCCCTTCCCTTCCCTGGGCCTCAGTTTCCTCATCTGCAGAATGGGAATCATATCAGCACTTTCTTCCAAGACTCAGCGAGATAATCCCTGCAGAGTGCCGGGCACAGGGCCCCTCACCCAAGGCAGCAGGTGTCACCCCAAGCTGGGGAACCTGAGGGGACATTTTAGACCATGAAGTTCTGGATCCACGGGAGGGAGGGTTGTTATTCTCACAACTATTGTTCACTCTGGGTGTCCTTTCCAGACTCCCGGGTGGAGGCCGGTGGCCGTTGTGTCTCTCTGTCCAGCATTGATGAGGGCAGGCCTCCCCTCACCTTGGCCTGCAGAAATGGATTCTCTGTGCTCGTGAAAGCTGAGAATCCTAGAAGATGATTTTCTTTTCTACTTAATGATGGGAGCACAGATCTGTCAGGGTCCTGCTTTGTACCCTTTGTGAAGAATTCAGGCCGTGCGCACCCTCCCCCACGCCCTCCCCACCAACGAGGGCCTTGTGACCGACAATTTGGGAAAATGAAGCCAAGACACATTATAGTATATAGAAAGCAGTTCCCACGGTACACCTCGTTTACCTTTTCTTCTTCCTTTTCCTCAAATAACAAAGTCTCTCATTCACTCTTCTGTCTTGGAAAAGACCCAGAAAGGACGATGAATCTATAAAATGCATAAACTCCCTGAAATTGTGACTCTTAAAAATCATACCCATTTGCAAAACGAAATACCACCGGGTGTGTGTAAACTCGGGCAATTTCACGAGGCTCGATTGTTAGCTGTAGATCTGTCTATAAGTACCTGCTCCTAACTGGGGCCCATGGCGTCCATTTCGAGCTGTGATGCTCCAGGTGCTGAGGGAGGTCTGGCTGTATCTTCCAGCCCTGCCTCTGCCTTTCAAGAAGCCGGCAAAGGTGCTGCCTGTGCCCCTCACCTGTCCAGGTGGGCCCAGGAGGAGGCAGGGGGTGGTGTGGGTCTCCATTTTGAACACCCCTCCCTGACCCCAGACCCCTTTTCTGGCTCACTATCTTTGAGGCTCCATGGTCCAGCTACGGTCCTATCTCTTGACCTTTGCATGTGGCCTTGGCATTGAGCCCATGAGTCTCACTTTCCTAATGCCCCCCTCCAGCCTCTTCGGTCCTTTCCACGGCAGAACCAGGAAGATGGCCTAGAAAGTGGAGTAGGGGGGCTAGATTTCATACCATCCTCAGCCCTGGGAAAGACAGACCCCTGCACTCAGCCCCGCCCTTTGAAGGACTACATTCTGACCCCCTCTGGCTGTGTCTCTTCCCATGAACCATGGAATCTGCATGGCCATCTGAAACCTGGGTCTCACTCCTCTTTTTGCTGCTGTTTGTGTACCTGGGACTCCAGAAGCCCCTGCTCAAACGGCCTGGACCCCCCTTTCTGAGCCGAGTGAGCCTCTTCCATGGGTCTGTCTTCTTGAGGGTAGGTTGTAGTGGGGAGTGGGCACCCCAGACCCAAGGGGTGCCAAGGGGTGGCTTGCAGCGGTCATGGGGGGCATATGGAAGGCACTGCTTCTGGTGGTATGGGGTGGGGGTGGGGGGTGGATATGGGGCTGGGAGTAGGAGGAACATCCAAGGGCCAGTTTTCCTTGTGCCTTGGAGAGTAGGGTCCCCCAGGCTGGCGGGTCAGTTCAAAACACTCAAGGAGACAGACCTTGTGAAAAAGGTAGGAAAACTTTCCAGTGAGTTTCTCCAGCTTTCTGCTTGGTGGTGGGAAGAGAAATAAATTCGGGGTGGGGGTGGGAGGGGAACTTGAGTGGGGGCCCCAACCCCCACCACGGTGCCATTGGACTCTGGAAGAGCCATCTGCTCCAGGCCCTCTCAAGGGCTATGTCTGTTCTAGGCTGCCTGGCGGGGTCCAGCTAGCACCAAGAAGCAGTAGGAAGGTGAACGCCTCCAAATACCCCAGGACTGGGGCGACAGTATTCATCACGCAGGCAAATCCCAGCAAGAACCAATCAGTAGCCACTTCCGGTCAGCAGGACTAATCAGATGAATCCATCTATTCGGCCAACCCCGTGTTGAGCACCACTATGCGCCCCTGCAAAGAAATAGGTGGGCTGGCATTGGTGGTGCCTCTGGGTTCCCAAAGACCGAGGACCTCCTGGGGTCTCCCCACCTCCCCCGGCAGGGGGCATGTCCTACGTTCCACACTGAGGACAAAACAGTCTCCCTCTCCCACTGGGCAATAGCCTTTAAAGGTGTCGAGGGGCAGGGCTCGCTCCTGACACCCGGTGCCACGTTGCTGACATATTCAGGCCCCTAATTATGTCAAAATGTTCTGATCTCCCTGGGAGAAGTGATGAGTGGGTCCGAGTGGAATTAAATATAGTCCTGAAATGGGACATGGGTTCCCGAATGTGTCCCCGCAATGACAGCAACCCTGCTGACCTCCCCACACTCACTAAAGGGGTCGTGGGCATTTGGAGGAGAAGGCACCTGTCATGCCCTCCAGGGGACACTGCCTCTAGGTCTTGGTCCCACTCCGGGGCCCTGCCTGAGGACCTTCAGCTTTGTCGGCTAATTCCCTCATTCTGTCAGTACCTTTGTGTAGGTTCGATTTTGTACTAGGCACCGAGAACAGGATGCCCCTGCCCTCAGGGAGCTTCTATTCTAGGGAGGGGGCAGAGGTAACTAGACCATCAACAGACGATTCCATAAACCGAAACTAGAGCACACGCAAATAAGGGCAAGGCCGAGACAATAGTCAAGAGAGAACAACAGGACCTGATTCCCGAAGGAAGCATTTGAACTAGGACCTGACCAGTCAGAAGGAGCCAGTCGGCACAAAGGAAGGGGAAGAGCTACAAGTGCCTGTGCAGAGGCCCTGGGGCAGAGAGCAGCTTGGGGCCTCCCAGGAAGAGACTGAAAACCCACAAGGAGCCGGTCAGGTGGGACCGCTGCAGGCTGTCCCAAAGCCTGGTGGCTGATTTCCGGGCAGCAGGGGCCATGGGGGAGGTGTAAGCTGGGCTGTCAGGCCTCGGATTTGTGCCATTAAAACTCCTCCCTCGGCACCTTGGAGAGCAAGGGGAGGGGCAGGAAAGTAGAAGCATTCCAGGAAGAAGAGGCTGATGGTCAAGCCTGACCGGACAGGCCTTGTTCCGGGAACTGCCAGGAGAGAGAGATGCAGGAGGTGAGGATGGGGGGTTCGAGAGGGGCCAGGGCCTGTCTAGACTGGCAGGAGACAATAGTGTGAAGAGGGGGAGACTAGCGTGGGGGCTAAGTGGCCTCAAGGAGGCTGAAAATGCCAGGAAGACCCATTCGAGGACATCCACCCCCCTCACCCCCCACCAATGCCTTCCTTCCTTCGCTTACATGTGTACAGGGTCCCTGGGAGCCAAGCTAGTTTCTAGGTCATGTTCAGGGCAGTGGTACAAGAGAAGCTGATTTGGACGCAGCAGAAGCTGGAGACTACATGGCTGGACCTGGGGAAACCGCCTGCCTTGGCCTCAGTTCAGACTCTTGCCTGCAGGGAGGTGGAGGACAGGAGGCGAGCACTCACAGAGTAGGACCTGAGCGTGAGTGGGCAGGGGAAGGGAGGGAGAGAGGAAGGGAGGGAGAGAGGAATCCGGCATGAGTGGTGAGGTTTGTCCTCAGTGCTTGGCCCAGGGGCTCAGGGCCCAGGCATTCAGGAGCTGGGGACTCCTGGGGACCCTGAAGCAGAGGCCCCATGTGTAGGGCCACACACCAGGGAGTGGCACGGGCCCACAGAGCATCGTACCCAGGGCAGCACCACTGTTTTCATCCTCCACCTGCACAAGGGTCTGTGGCAGCCAAGGTGCTCTCTACCCTGAGCTCAGAGCCTCCAGGTCAAGTGTCTGAATGACATCTGTCATGTGGGGCATTCATGGGGAAGACACGGGCATAGCTCTGACAGGGCAATCCTGAAAGACTGCATGAAGGAAGTGGCATCCGAGTACTGTCAGAGGTTAAGCAAGGAGTTTTCAGAGGCGGGAGGATGTTCTCAGAAGTAATACCGAAAGCAGGAGGGGCCACAGCAAAGAGCGTGCGGGCCTGACACATTCACTGTGGTTTCAGTTGCAGGTGGGCCACAGGCAGCACCTGCCCTGCCCTGGGACCGCAAGCTTTCCTTCTTACAGTTTACAAAGAACATTTATACTTATTAGATTCGGCCTTTCTAGTTCCGAGGAACAGCAGCCAGCTCTGGCTAGCCTAAACAAAAACGCGGATTTGTCGAATCCCCCCAGCTAAGCACCCTCTGTGCCTCGGCCCACCCGAAAAACGGAGTCGCCCTTAGCCCCCAGGCATACAAAAGATAGACAAAGGTCTGGACCTATTCACGTCCACCTCCAAAATCCCAGGACGGGGCTACTGGGCCAGCGCAGATCAGAACCTACGTCCAGATTGTGGGTCACCGTTCGCTGGTACTACAGATTCTGAGATTACCAGGGGAACGGGTAGGGGAGGGGATGATGAGAAAGGTCTCAGAAGCCGGATGGGGGCGGGGATTTGCTGGTGCTGATCCACAACCTGATTTCAAGGAGGGCCAGAGAGGTCCGAGGTTAGGTAACCTGCCAAAAGACCAAGTAGTCAAATCAATACTGAGCCCCAGACCTAACAGGGTGCATCTCTGTCACCTGTCTCCCCTGACTGTTTTGGTGATGCTGGACCTGGGGCAGGATTTAGTTTCTAGAGGAATCTTCCCAACCCCGCAGAGCCGAAATTCCAGGGAAGAACACGGGCTTGTCAGGGGGGGCTCTTTACTGTGGGGTCCTGCCCCTCACTCGGTGACCTTGCTACATGGAGGTAGGAAGGGCAGGGTCCCTGCGCCCCGAGGAGCAGAGTGTGTGTCTTCCACAGCCAAATCACAGGCCGGCTTTTCAGGGAAGGGAAGCAGTGGAAAAGTGTGTGCGCTCTCTGCACAGATGAGCTGTGTGGTCTCAGGCAAGTGGCCCAGCTTCTCTGAATCTGTTCCTTCGTTTGTGAAATGGGCTTCATCGTGCATTAACAACATAGAAACACCATCTACCGTATCACCTGGCCTGAAACTCAGTCTATGTGTCTCCCTTTCCTCATTATCAGACCCCGCGGGGCAGTAGCTCTGGTCTCTGCCCTTCCCTGGGAACAGACTGTTAAAGCCAGCACGCTTGATTCACAAAGGAAGGAACTGGGTCCGGGCTCCAGGGTAACTAAGTGGGAGTGGCCAAGGCTGTCAAGGCAACGAGCATTTCACAGTTGCCCTGGGAACCCTGGCTGATGCTCTTGGTGAGGAAGGCAGTGGCCAGAGCCATGCGAAACTAGGAGGGTACAGTCCCATCGTGTGTGCCGGAGGCCCCCAACAGCAGCGTTCTGGGTGCAACAGGTAGTCGGGGTGGGGGGAGCTGTTCATTCAAGGAAGGGACAGAGATGGGCAGAAGGCCATCACTTTTTAAAATTAAAAATAATTATTAATTTATAATATACCCATAATGTAGTTATAAATATATTAATTAATATACTTATAGATTTACTAATTTATTTCGAGAGAGGCTCAAACTCACAAGCTGTGAGATCACCACCTGAGCCAAAGTCAAGAGCCAGATGTGTAACTGACTGAGCCACCCAGGAACATCTCCTTTCTTTTTTTTTTTTTTTAATAGACCCCAGTTTGGCACCGTAGACAGAGCCTGCCTTCTTGGAGAAGGTTCTCCGGAAACCAGCATGAGGAGGACCAAAAGAGGGGGAGCTTTCAGCTAATGGCACCGAGGTGAAGGCCAGGTCACGAAGGGCACACCGTGCCGAACCCGCAGCATCCGGGTACTTCCCGACGATCTCTACATCCTTTCAGACACGTGGAAAAGGCCATTAGGCTGTTGTGGAGGAAGAAGTGGGGAGGAGTCAGGAATCTAGATCCTCGTCCCTCTCGGAGACCATCGGATCCCCCCTTCACCTCGGACAAGTCGCTCCTTCCAGTGTCAGTTTCTCACCTTTGAAATAAGGGACACCTGGGTGGCTCAGTCGATTGAGTGTCTGACTTCGGCTCAAGTCATGATATTGCAGTTTGTGAGTTCGAGACCTGCATTGGGCTCTCTGCTGTCAGCGCAGAACCCTCTCTCTCTCTCTTTCTCGCTCAAGAATAAACGAAAACAATAAAATAGAACAAGGATGCTATACCAGATGACCCCTAGAGGCTTTTCCAGCCAGGATACCTCATGAACATGGAAATATGTTTTTTTTTTCCCACTTTTTGGTTTCTGGTCTTACAGACATGGTCCCTGGTTCTATGACTTTCCAATCCATCAGGACTGCAAGCAAGATCCCCTTGCCCAAGCTGTCTATACCCCTCAGTCCCGGCTGCATTGTCCCCCAGTCTCCTGGGCCTGGCACGAAGACACAGAGTTGGCCAATTCTGAAGAGTGGTCAGAGCCTCGGTGTCAGACAGCTGGGCCGCACCTGCCCCCGGTGGGGTGTGGGGGCTGCTGTTCCACCTGCTGCCCCTCATTCGATATTGAATGCTGACCCTGGCCAGTGCCCAGGGTGGCCTCACACAGTCAGTGCCCTGTCACCCCCTCTCCTTTCTCACTATTCTTTACACCCAGTGTTTATAATGTGACGGTCATTTGGTCATGGTTGACCTTGCTTCCTGATGGAACTATTGGGATGAAATTTGCCTTCGGCTCTGTGGTATAAGAATCACAATCACCAATAGCACGTGAATCCATAACTGTTCTCAAGGCCACTGTAATTGCCATTGGGCAGATGCAAAGCTTTCCTGCCCTTACATAATCCACGTTAACTGCACTCCCCGTGTGTGACCGGGACCCCTGGGTCTCTCTCTCTCTCTCTCTCTCTCTCTCTCTCTTTCTCTCTCTGCTTGGGCAACTACATCTGTTTCCCCTCCAAGAAGATGTGCATTGCCTTCCTGTCATTTCCATCAACAGGATGGACATCGTAGCCCGTAGATGCATCCCTTCATGGACATACGGTCATGACTACCCGCCTTGCTGCTGCTGCTACAGGCCGCCACGTCCTGGGCGCTCACCCCAGGCTAAGAGTGGTGCAAGCCCCTGCCACTGTCAGCCCCAATTTACAGATGTGAAAACTGAGGAACTTGCCCCTACTCGCACAGCTAGTGAGTGACGGAGACCGCCTCTGATCTCACGTGTCTGTGTTTCTAGGACCTACGCTTTTGATGTTTTGCACAAAGCAAGAAGCCTGTCCCTCCCCACCCCTCCCCTCTTCCCCCCTCTCTCCTCCTATCTGCCCTCCCCACATTGCTCCTTGCTCATAGCCCAATACTGCCAAGGTCCTTGGACTTGAAGGCTGAGATATGAGGCTCTGTCTTACAGGTAGAAATGGTGAGGGGGGATCTGGCCTCAGGCACCCACCCCTGGGGACCTACAGTCCACCCTGAGGCCCCTTCCCACTCCTGGAGGGGAGTGACACTCTCTCCTTTACCCTGTCTAGTGCTCACTCACATGTGGACCTAGCTCGCCCCTCCTTAGTGCCTCGCTATAGATGTCCAAGTGATGGTAACACTGCTCTGGGCTTTACCTTCAGGCAGCTGCTCCAAGGAGCTCCTTCTGGAGCCCCCTCGGAGCCCTAGGACGTACAGCATCATACCCACTTGAAAGAGGTGGAAACTGAGACTCTTCTAGACTTTTGGAGCTGGACTTAGAGATCATACATCACGTCACTTCATAAATGATGAAACTGAAGCTCAGAGAGGGGAATAGACCAACCCAAAGTTACACAGCAAGGGAGCAGCAGAGCCAGCACCAGGCTCCAGGTTCCCTGATTCCTAGGCCAGAGCCTCTTCTAACCCAATGTCAGGCAAGACCCCTCGAACCAGTCCAGGATGGTTCTTGGCTTTCAGCATGATTTCCACTCCGCCTGCCCTTCAGAAAACTCAGGAGGTGGAGACGTCCACTTGCAGACTCCCATTCCCAGCTCCACCACTGACACGCGGCAAAACTTGGGTCACCCCGTCCCTGTGCAGCCGTTTTCTCCCCGGAAAATGATTATTTGTGGGACAAGCGTGCTGCATTCACATGCCCCAGGCGTTCTGACTCAAAACGCTCTGTGCTCTGGGGGCCCCTTCCCCCCAGGGAATCAAAGACTTAAAAACAAAAGCATTTGGGGCTTGGAAGCAGTCACTTCATTCCTGAAGCAACAATTTTAATTGTTCCTCTTGGAAACCTCCAAGGGTCCATTTGAGACGAATCAAATGTGTTACAATGATCACACCTCATGCTCATTTCATTGGCTGCAAATCGATGGCTCTTCTGGGGGCTTCTGGATGCGGCCAGAAGTCCGGCTGAGACACATCCATCCCTGTAAAGTGACATCTGCTGGGAATTGTGTCAGATTATAACGGCGTTTCACTGTGCTCCTCTTGCTTTTAGTTACCGAAGTGGGAAGCTCCCACCGGGAGGCTCGAGGCTCGGAGGATTTCCTGGCAGGAGGGTGCCCTGGGCTGCGCCGATGGCCTGGAGGAGGGCCCAGTGCAGGGCAGAGGGCCTCCAGGACTGGGGGGGCCTTGTGACAGTCTCAGCCCGCTGTCCCTGGCCAGCCTGAAGAGGGCCAGAGGGTTCAGATTGCTGTGAGACTCATTTCTCGTTCATTCATTCATTCATTCATTCATTCATTCAATTGTTCGAATTCTCCCTTTCTTAAGAAACCCTTAGTTAACATCTATCTTGCCCAGGCATTGTGTTTGGTGACAGGAGGACAGAGATAATAAGAACCTGGGGCGCCAGGGTGGCTCAGTCGGTTGACTGTCGACTTCGGCTCAGATCATGATCTCACAGTCCATAGGTTCGAGCCTTGCGTCAAGCTCTGTGCTGACAGCTCAAAGCCTGGAGCTTGCTTCAGATTCTGTGTCTCCCTCTCTCTCTGCCCCTCGTCCCTTGTACTCACTTACTCTCTCTCAAAAATAAACATTAAAAAAATTAAAAAGTAAAAAAATCCTGACTTTACCAAGATGCTCACAGTCTTCAGAGGGCTTGACAGGGCCTGGTGGCCCCGGAGAGCACAGCAGGGAGCACCTTGGAGGTCAGTGAGGTGGGCATCTATCCTAGAAGGGGTGCCCCCAAGGCAGACCCTGAGAAAAGAGCTCAGGTTCCGGTAGATCATCTGGGGCTGATTCAGGGAGCCCAGCGGGGAAGAGAAGAGGGTGACTCAGGGCGAGAAGACAACCACAAGGAGAGCTGACTGGTTGTCTTGTGGCTGTGGGGCTTGGTCCCCCCGGGGCCCTCTGACGATCTCCGGAGACACCTGAGGACTGTCCTCCCAGCGGCTGAGGCTGACCCTCACTCCAGCAGTGGGCTGTGTTATGTCCCCTCCGCTTGGCCGTTGTCCCTGCCCACAGACGAGCAAGCTTCCACGATGCCGGAGAAAGCACGCAGAGAAGAAGAAAGAGGACATTTCACTCCCTGGCAGAGTGCCAGTGCACGCCGCCGCCACAGGACGACCCGGATGGGCCAAGGGGACGTGGTGCAGGAGCAGCGCCTGCTGGGGCGCCCGGCGGGGGTGGGGGGCTCAGTCAGTTAAGCATCCGACTCCTGGTTTCGGCTCAGGTCACGATCTCTCTGTTCATGGGTTCAAGCTCCACACTGGGCTCCCAATGGACAGAAGGCAGCCTGCTTGGGATTCCTGCTCCCTCTCTCTCTGCCCCTCCTCTGCTCATGCTCATTCTCTCTCACTTTCAAAATAAATTAGTAAACTTAAAAAATTAAATAAAAACAGAAAAGAGATGATACTTGAGCTGGGTCTGGAGAATCGGAGGGCACCGGCCACCTCAGAAGGGCTTGGGGAGTGGTTTATCCAGGCAGCGGGAACAGGGAAGAAAGTGGAAAAAGAGAACTTGGTCAATTCCTTTAAACAGCGGCGCCTGGGGCGCCTGGGTGGCTCAGTCGGCTAAGCGTCCAACTCTTACTTTTGGCTCAGGTCATGATCTCCCCATTTGTGGATTTGTACCCCACATCAGGCTCTGTGCTGACAATGTGGAACCTGCTTGGAATTCTCTCTCTTCCCCCCCCCTTCCTCCCCTAAAAATAAATAAATCAATAAAAATAACTAAATCGTGGCTGCCGATAAGGAAGGAAGGCAGCGGCTAGCAGACAGGAAGAGAGAGGCCGGCTGAAAGGCCGAGGATGGATGTTTTCGTGGCCTGTACAGAGGAGCGAAGCAGTGCGCTAAGGGAGCTGAGGACGTGGGAAGACAGAGGGGTGGTCTGGGGCTTCTGCAGGGGTGGAAGGAGCAAGATCTGGTGGAAGGTATAGGGCCTGGCCTCCCAGCAGGGAGGGGTGGGTGAGGATAAGAGAGGAGGGGAAAGGGAGTGAGCGCCTGTGGCCTCTCATCCTCGGCCCTGAAGGGGTGAAGGGGACCGCCGCTAGTGACATGCCTGGGGTTGCCAGCAGACCTTGAGAGGGGTAGGGATCTGGAATAGCCCTTGAGGGTCAGGGAGAGGGGGCAGACCACGGGAAGGGCAGAGGAGAGCTGGGGGGACACCAGTGACAGTTTGGCACCTGAGCCCTGGCGGGAGGTGCCGGGCCTCACTGACATGAAACTTTTGCAGCCGCTGCTCCGTGCCCAGCACAGGGATGGAGAAAGCAGCCGGTTGCACTGGTCCAGGGCTGGGTTTGGCGGTGCAGCAGTGGAAGAGGGGGGACGCCAGGCCGAGCAGCCCCAGAGTCCTGGAGCAGGACCGCTGTGCGTGTAACATGATGAAGCCCAGTGCCTGACACAGTAAATGCTCAGGAAACACGGGCAATGCCGCGACGGCTCGGAATCACGCTGTTCCGTGTACCTGTTTCTCCGTCTCCTGCATCCGTCTCTGGGACCCCGCCATTCACTGCCCTCAGAGCCAGCACAAGCCAGGCAGGTGTGCACCGGATAGGCATGAAGGGGGTGTAGAGGTCCCCAGAGACTGTCTCTGGGAGGAAGAGCAGAGAGGAGCCCCAAACCGTATCCCTCACACCCACAAGGCAGGCAGAGGCCTCGGAACACCAGTGCAGAGACCCTCTGGTGGGAGGGGAGAGCAGAGCTACCCCTCCAACCTCAGCCCAGCACCTGTCTCTGCACTAGACCGACTTACCTGGGTCACCCGTCCGCTCAGACCCGGCCTCGGGAGCTTTACGGCCATGCTGTGGTGTGAGCGGCGGGCTCCCAGGAGCATGTGTCTCCCCTCTGCTCACACATGGCCGTTCTGCACCTGGATGCAATCACCTCCACGGGGTCCCCCACCCACACGCTCTGTGGGAGCCCCGTGCTCTGCGGGCGCCACACCTGCGTGTGCCCTCCTGTCTCTGCCAGGAGCCGCTCACTTTTTCAAAATGCTCTCGGACATTCTAGTCCCACAAAAAAACAGTTTGATTCAATACTCACCACATCCTGGCATGCAAGTCTGTCCCTCTGTCTCTCAGCTTCTCTGTACCTCCCTCTCTTCTCTCCCCACCCCTCGCTGACAATATGTCAGGACAATCTGTCCCCTCGCAGAGGGCCCATCAAGCAACATCAAGTAGTATGTCAACATGTGTAACCGGATTACCTGCCTCTCGGTCTCTGGGCTGAGCAAGGATAAAAGCTGCGTGTGACCGAGACTTGGCTGGTTCAACACTTACCCAAAAGCTCTGCATTCATTCTGTTAAAAACGAGATCCCTTACTCATGGGCATTTTGTCTTTGCAGAAGGATGTGGCTGAGGGCAGGGGACACACAGGAAGGGCTGCACAAGGCTTGGCTGTGTGTGGTGGCCTTTCTGTTCTCTGCCTCAGTTTCTCCCACCAGATCATGA